>JARVZY010009778.1:0-21277 GCA_030686995.1 Artemisia argyi
AAAAGATCATGATCCTGGAAAGTGTGAGCATGCCAAACACAAAGATGTTCATATCACATGGAGACGTTACTTCTCAAAGATGACCCTCAGACATTCTTTTGGATGATGAAGTTGAGGCAATTTCTAAGGATCATCCATCACATTGAAGGTGTCATCTAGAGTCTTCCACTTATAAGCACAAAGATCACAACTTTGAAGAATCAAAGTCTACGAGCTACAAGATTTCAAGGATGCAATAATTCAGTACTTATCTTCTGGGGTGACCTCCCTTAGGGGGAGATTGTTAGGAATACGATTATTCAGTTAAAGACTCGGTCACCCCAAGTATTGCTAAGCGTTACGTAGCTCGTAGAATTATCCTTATTATAGTTAGTACGTAGTTTATTAGTAGTTAAATATGTAAATAGTATTCGTAGAGTGGGTCGGGTCTTTACCCTCTGTCAGCTCACTCTACAGCTCGTTTCATGGAGCACCAAGTAGTTGTAGTATATATACCCTCTCCCACCCAAGGGAGAGGGTTGGACCTTTCATTACACTAATCTAATATCTCTTGTTTCTCTCTAGAAAAGGCTCCCATCTCTTTTTCTATCTAACATCTCTCTTGAATCCCATATTCGATCCATAATCACAAGAACCATACATGTTAATCATTATGAGTAACTTACACTTTGTATAGCCGAAAATGTCGTTCGCCTATTGGTTGGGCGGAAGTTGGAGATAGCCAACTCACAGGCCCTGAACTTATCTTGGAGACTACTAAAAAAGTGACTCAGATTCGTGATCGGTTGCAAGCAGCCAGAGATAGGCAGAAAAGTTACGCCGATTAGAGACGTAAACCCTTAGAGTTCCAGGTTGGAAACAAAGTGATGCTGAAAGTCTCGACGTGGAAGGGTGTGATACGTTTCGGGAAACGTGGAAAACTCAACCCACGCTACATTGGACCATTTCTTATTTTAGAAAGAATTGGGCCCGTGGCTTATAGGTTGGTATTACCACATGAATTGAGTAAAGTTCACGATGTGTTTCACGTTAGTAATTTGAAGAAATGTCTTTCTGATGAGATGCCTGTTATTCCGATGAAGGATATCCGTATTGATGAGAAATTAAATTTTGTGGAAGAGCCGATTGAGATTTTAGATCGTGAGATTAAACGACTCAAGCGAAGTCGCATTCCGCTCGTCAAGGTTCATTGGAATTCCCGACACGGACCAGAATTTACGTGGGAACGTGAGAACGAGTTCCGGAAAAGATATCTGAAGCTTTTCACTTCGTAGATGAATTGTTCCGAGAGAAACCCGGAACGGGTTTCTTCTGAGACTGGGAGGATGTGACAACCGGCAATTTAGGGAGCCATTTTGAAAACCCGCATTACGTTAAAGTTCGTTTATAAATTTTATTTGGAATTTTCATTCGTAACGAACTTGTAAGACCTATTTTATGGTTAATTATATTTAATATCGTTATGGGATTTGAGATTTATTTAATGATTGTTATGGAAATATACTTGGTGATTTATTTTTGAATTCTCACTTGGTACTACATTGACTCCGGCACTAGGATTACCTAACAAAAATTTTATGACTTGATTTTTACGAGTCCGACTGTATTTAATTATTTACGGAATGTTTCACGTGATATTAAACGTTAGAAATGAGTTCGGGTTTTGGACCGTGTGTTTTACACTTACACATTAATTACCCACTCTTATTAGTAATATTATTATTATTACTATTATTATTATTATTTTTAAAAGAAAATAAAATTTTTTTTTTTATTATAGTAAACTACAAAACCGTCCATGTGGTTTATACCAAACACACAACAACAACAACACCTTCATCCTCACCAATTCTCTCTCTCTTCCCCTCTAAAAACCCTAGCCGCCGACCACCCTTTCCGGCCACCACCACCACTACGCCGGCCACACAACAAAACAAACACCACCATCTTATTCCTTATTCTTTCCTCTTTCTTTTGGTATATTATACGCACCATATAACCCACTTTAACACCTCGTAATCTTATAAAATCCGACCCAACTTTGTTGTTTTTACTAGATCTATTCGATTGGAGGTTCAAGAAGGTAAGAATAATCGATTTTTGGCTTTGGGGTGTCTCGAATTGGTTTTAATCCGTGGCTACACGGATGAGTTTCATGGGAATCGAATATATTTTTGTTGGGAAATGATGTTTTGATGCTAAAAAGATGGTTTGGTATCCGGGTTTGGTGTTTTCTTTGATGGTTCGAATGAACCGTGAGTCGTAGACTCACGGCTTGGTGTTGGATCCGAGCCTATAGCTCGATATTGTTGCTTCTCGTGGTCTTGTACTCATGGTTTTCATGTTGCTTGCGTTGGACCTTGGTTTGACTCGATGGAGTCACGGCCTTGTGGTCGTATATGGTTGTATGATGCTGTGACCCCATGTGGTCGAATGGGCAGTTTTGGGTGTGCTCGTTGTAGCTTATTTTGTGACCCTTGGTTGTTGGTTCGAGTCCTTGTGGCTCATGGTTTTGAGCCGAGACTCAAGTGAGTCGAGGGCTCGGGTTTGGCTTGGTAAACCAACCCGAATATGGACCATGTTTGTATTTATATTTCCTTGTTATAATTTTTGTTAACTTGTTATTGTTTGGCATTTGTTGATTTTCAACCGAATGCTTGTAGTGTCGGGATCATTTTGGTCTCGACAAGGGATTTATGGTATATTGAGAAGTTGTTGTCGAGTGGTTATGTGGGGACCGATTGTGAGACGGTCACTTAGATTGACGGAGATAGGTTAGTCGGGTGCCGTAGTCGGACCCTATTGTTGTAGCACGTGTTTTGGGTTTTATTTGGACGAAGTTGGATTGATTATTTATGACTTACTCACATTATTTTGGACTTGGACAATGAGCCGAGAGTCATGACTCGGACATGTGACCATTTCGTATGACTCGATAATTATTTACAGTTTAAAACGCAAATAATAAAACTCGTAATAATATTATTGGTAATATAAACGTTTATATAAATATATAGATGTGAATAACGTATATATAATTGTATGAATGCGTATATTAATAATAGCAAAAATCACGAGTTGTATTATAAATAATGCGACTAAATATATTATGCTACGAGAGTAGCGTAATATTATTGGAAGTATTATTATGAATAAATATTATAAATAACGAGAAATTCTCGACGTTAACTAAATATTAAATGAAATATTATTTTATGTATATAACGAGGAAAGTTATCGAGTTATGCGGAGTCGTGGTCACTTGAGTCCAGGTGAGTTATTATTTATGACTTTTGTGTTGTCACGGATATATGACGATTAATATAAACATTCTCTATAACTAGATAACTTACTTAACCGACAGGTTAAACCGAGTTATTTGGCTATACGAAATGAGTATATTAATGGGCATCGTATCCTATGACGCCCATAGGTTGTGGTATATGTAGAGGATAATAAATCACTAAATATATATATCGGGAAATCTGGCCAATTTGACGATGTATATAAGGGGTTTATTAGACTACGATATATACCATATAGTAATTTTGTGCTATGTGCTTTAGGATTGGGTGTAATCTTGGAACGGTATGTTACGTAAATAAATATGGGGATTATCAAATCGACGGATTTGATAAACTTCGACGATTTATTTAAATAATATATTGGGCTAATATTAGATCTATAGTTTATTTTATTATTCTTTTGTGAAGCCTTTTTGGTTTGTTTGTGTCGACCCACCACCCGTATGGATACCAAACGTAAATACTCCAAACTAATACGAAATAGATTTTCGGAAAATAAAACGGAATACGTCCGGGTTTGGGAATATTTGAATTTGAGGAAATGATTTCTGAGCAAGTTGATATTGTTAGGTCGTGCCAAGTCCGTAGTTGCCGTCTTGTGAGTTATTATACATCTTACTTCTACCGATTTCTTCTTGCTGATTTCTGGACTTGAGGTGAGTCATAGCCCCACTTTTACTCTTGAACTATGTTTTCAATACTTGGGGTGAGAAACGTGCAAATTATTTATGTGGACTATTATCGCTTCTATATTCTTTCTAAAACTTGCGATGCGTATGGACTAGGATGTATTGTCAGCTTTAGTCACATATATTTTGTGTGTACTATTCAAGGTTGGCTTATTTGGAATTGTCAGCTTTAGTCACACGGTTTCGTGTGTACTATTCAAGGTTGGCTTATTTAGATACTGTAGTGTGCACCTATAGGTTATTAATACTTCGGAAGTTATCCGAGTATTTATGATATTGCGGGGGTTACCCGAATATCTATGTTAGAGCGGAGGGTATCCGTGTGTTATGTTGGAGCGGAGGGTATCCGCAAGCTTTTAGTAAATCCTTAGTCTAGCTAGCAAGCGTTTTGCGTATATGTCCACTATATTGATGATGAATTTAAACCTATGATCTCACCAGCGAAAGCTGACTTTTAGCACGTTTTCTCAGGTAATTAAGTGATGATTTGGATGCATGGATTGGAAGGCTCGGCTAAGGCACCTGGCTTATGGATCTATTTTTCTAAACTCTGATATTGAATTGTGGACCTACTGTTATTTCTTTTGGGCCTGACTCTGAATGATGTTGGGATAAATGTAAACTTTAAAACCCCATTTTGGTTGTGTTTTTATTATGTTTACTTTATCTCGTTCTATTATGTCTTGTGTTGGATACCAATCCCCGTACCACCCCGAAAGCTTGTTGAGTCTTTCGCTGTACCAAATTTTGGGGGTGTTACACTATGAGTGTGCCGGTGATTTTATTTATTCTAGAACTTGTACTTGTAAATCATTACCAGACCGTTGTAAGATCACATTCGTGTGATATAAGTGTATTCGTGTGATAAAGAGGCAACCTTAGGAATAAAACCAAATGGCCATCCGTTTATAAAATAATTTTTGCTAACCACATCGGTTAGTTATCTTCGTATTTGGAACCTATTTGTTAGCGTTCATCTTTAGCGCTAGATACCCCTAGTTAAACCCTCTGAGCCATCCCATTTCTTTTGTTACATCCAGAAAAATACAAAAATATTTTACACTTTTAAACCTTAGCCTTACCCTTTGTCAAAGTCTAAACGGTGGGTTGCTAGTTGCTTGGTATGTTGGATTGTTTTTTATGATTAATAGTTAGCCACACTTTGTCATTCATGTGTGCCATTCCAACAAAGATGAAGGTGCGCAAATTCGTGTTTTGTATTTTTTTTTTGTGGTGATACTTATAAGAAGTGTGGGGGAGATGTGAAAAAAAAAAAAAAAAAAAAAAAAAAAAAGTCGTCGAAAAAAAAAGAGAAAGAAAAGGAAAATATATATGTGATGACAATTATAGCTAATGTGCTATATTATTATTGTGAAGATGAAGAAAGAAAGTTATGTGATATGTTGTTAGTTAATGTGCTAAGTATGAAGAATATTGTTATGGCAAATCAATGTATCGATATGTGAAAGTTTGAAGAGGAGGAAGTTAACTATAATCATTTTTGGGTTTGCGGTTTGTTTGGTGACTAGCAACAATGAGACTTTGACTTGACTTTATTTTTCTTTTAAAACCAATTTCATAAATATTCCCATGCCATATCCCTACCCTTACCAAATTACTTTATTCGTTGTTCTTTCGAGTCTACGGATATTGTAATGGCTTTGTGAGAATATCAAGTGCATGAATATTGTAGTGACCATCCGGTTTTTGAGTAATCAAGAATTCGCGCCAGCAATCTATTATGTTTTTGTATGAGATGTTTGAATATAAGCCTGGTATAAACCCTTTAGCCTTACATTACAACCCGAATAAAAGTCCTCTTTAGATGTTTACACTTGGTGCTTACGCCATGTCGGTGGAGTTTTGTTTTGTCACAACCCGCTATTTCCCAGGTCAATACTATTTTCTAAACTTGAATTTAAATTCTTGACACTTAATTCAAAACTATTTGCATGTACTCTTTTACTTGAGTTAACTTGAATTTTTGAATAAATTCTAGTTATACTAAGACTTAGACTACTTTTAGTCCACAACGCTCCGGTACCTTGCTCCTTCCCCATTTCACAATTTATTAATAGAAAATAAATTTTATTCTTTAAACCCTTACGGTTTTAAACTCAACGAATATTAAATTTTATTCAAGAATGTGGTACTCGGCATACCCGACTTTCTCAACAATTATTTTTAAGGTATTTTCATACTTCCAAAATTATTACAAAAGTCCCACAAATATTTTCCAATGGCCAAATTAAATTCTTTACACCTTACGTTTAAATACGTATAACTTTCGTTAACTACCTAACTAATACCCAATACATATTTTTACTACCCAATACATTTAATAAATACACTTGACACATTTTTACACCCAAAAATCTCAAAATGCCGCCCCCCCCCCCCCCTATATTGTACAAACCTTACACAATCAAATCTTACACAATTAAATCTATATCAAATCTCAAACTTGTGATATTTTAGACAAACAATTTATGAAAGCATGGCAAGGCCATACTTCCCCCTCTCTTTCCCTTAAAAACCGGCCAAGCAACAAGGACCATGACAAGATATTATTTTTCCATTTTTTTGACTCCTTGGAGTATATATACAATACACCTATCTTAGTTCTCATCTTTGGTTAAAAAAAAAAAAAAAAAAATATACTCACCTTTTACACATACATATAAACCGATCCATCAAGGAGCAAGGAAGAGAAGGAAATTGTTGGTCACTTTCAAGGGTACTTAGGGCAAGATTAACAAGGGTTTAATACTAATCTTTGGGTTATTCAAGTGTTTTACTAGTCTCATCTCATATACTACTTTGTAAGTTTCATATTACTAATATCTCATGAGTTTCATAATTTTATGCTTGATAAGTAGCTACACATGATTATCACTTGGTACATGTTGAAACAAATCTTACATCCACCTTGATCTTTTAGCAAGAAATGATGTTTTTGAACAAGTTTTAAACATAAGAAAGTTGGTTAGTAAAAATCTCTAAAAGAAGTTGAAGATGAAAACATTATATATCTAGATGTTAGTAAACTAGTAGTTTTAAGCATCCTTGATGATCTTTTACTTGGACTCTTGACTATTGCTAAGTTTATGTTTAGATCATTACTTTTCTAGTTGAGATGATGATGGATGGACTAGTACTAGTATTGGAGTTGTTGTTAGAAGGTAGGATGACTAAAAGATTTGGTAAATATAGTTTGGCATTTTAGATGTCAAATCTGTCCCATCCGACCCTTCACAGAAAAATCAGCACTTTGGCGACTATATTGGGCTAGAAATATAGAAACTAGACTTAATAACGAAAACATAGCCGCTTGAATGGGTTGAAACGGCCTTATAACGAAAAAGATATGCTATTTTCAAGATTTACGACGAAAACTATATTTTCTGAAAAATGGTTTCTGTCCCGAATTTTTGAGCTAGGAAAACTGAGGTTAAATGACATTTAGACTAGCCGAGACCTTGAAAAATCTAAAGTATACTTGATTACCTTCGCGGGAATATATAGAACTTGAAAAACGGAGTTACGACGCAAAAGTTATAGTCCAAAGAAGTTACAACGAAACAATAAATTTTGACAGCTTATTATTTTGCTATTAGAAAAGCTGTTAGAATATATAAAATGGATTTTTGGACACTTTAGAGTGTATTTTGGCTAAAATGACGTACATATAAATGGTAGGACATAGTGTATACTTATTAGGTGCGTTAGAGTTTTTCAAAATATATATTTACAAGACGACTAATATTTGGTCGTGAGATTTACAAGCTACGTTTTCTAAAATGGTGGATAACTTAAATACGAAATCACTTTGATTACCTACATTTTGACGATAAAAATTTCAACAACATGTACAAGTGATAATATAGTGTATGACTTGCATGCTTAACCTTGTTTTCGAATCTAAGACATATGTACTATCTAGGTTGCGTTTAGAGTTACCGGACCTTATTTCCTACTACTTTGTCTATCGGATTTGCTTTTGCTAAGGTGAGTCATAGCCCCACTTGTACACTTTTATTACTTGATTTCAAATACTTGGGGTGGAAATACATTGCTTTACTTTATTGCGGACATGAGTACAAAACTGTTACATTGCCTGAGTTACCGATTACTGCCGCTAAAGTCCCCTTTATCATGAACCGTTAATTACATGCGTGTAAGCGCGAATGCTGTGGATAGATCTATTTGGGTTGACACCCCGTCCGAGTTGGTCGCGCCAACCTGTTAAACGGACGCATAGCATTCGGATTATTTCCGAGTGTCTGGCAAACACTTACTAGGGGCATTGTTATGATTGATTTCATATGATTACGTCGAGCTTCGGGGTCATGAGCTTATGGCATTGTATTTTATTTCTGGGTTAACATTGTATTTGTTATAATGGTTATCTCCACTAAAAATCTTGTGTTCCGCTTAATACTTGTTTACTTAAACCTATGAACTCACCAACAATTATGTTGACGTTTTAGCGTGTATTTTCAGGTAACTAAATGAAGTTTGCATAAGTATGTATGGACCACGCTAGAGTCACGTTATGGATGCACATCATGATGAAGATGTCTTTACTTTACTTAGCGTTTGATTTTGTGTTTTGAACGTGAACTCTGATATTTTGTAAAACTTTATGTTAAATCAAATGCTTGTTTTAAAATGACTCACTTAGAGGTCATTCTTTATTTCCTTGTACTTTGTTTGCCATGAAAGTTGCGCCCTCGGGTTCCATTCCGCTGCGACCCAAATCTGGGGGTGTGACATGTTTCTTGTACAAGCCTATGGTAATAAACAAATCATGACTGAGCAATGAGTGTGATTTCTCTTATATATACTCCACTACCTAAATAAATGAGTGTTGAGTGAATTATACTTCGTTCCTTTTTCGTGAGGTGTTTAGAAATGTTAATCAAGCAAGAAAATCTATGGGTATTGTCAAACATCTCGATTTTTCACCACTAAAGCTTAAAACGATGAATCTTATCTTGTACTTGTACTTGATAGATTTGCATCATATTTTTCTAATTATTCTTGTGCACCATGTGGATTTATTTTCTTAATTCTAGATTTGCTTGAGGGCAAGCAAAGTTTAAGTGTGGGGGATTTGATAACGCTCAAAATTAACATGTTTTTAGGAGCGTTGTTGTGGATTTTATGCATATATTTTGGTCACTTTTATGAACTTATGGTACTTAATGAAGTATATTCTTTATTTTAGGTTCATGGAAGGAAAATGAAGGAAAAGACGTAAAAATGATCAATAATCGAAAATTTATGAATGTACGGAGGAATTCCCGACAAATGAAAGTCTCTTGGAGTATATTAGAGAAGATAAAGTCATGAAGATTATCACTCCAAGGACTCAAGAATAAAGCACAAGAAGGAAAACGAGAAGTGAAATGAAGGAAAGAAGCTAAAACGAAGAAATAATGGAAGACTCGTTGTTCCCCGACACACCTTTACCATTTTGGCCATAACTTGAGCATACGGACTCCGTTTGACCTCCCGTTCACGGCCACGGAAAGATAAAAGAAAGATCTGCAACTTTCATGTTTATCATTTTCTACCAAAATCATCCATCCGATCGGTAAGAGCCCACAACCGATTCGGTTGGAAACTGACCTTTTCATCCATCCGGATCGGATGGAATCCAATCGATTGGATGGACTAATAGTCATTTTTAATGCATAATTAAGTGTCATTAAGCCCCAAGTCCAATCATGTCTCCATAATAACTCCTAAACCTGGCATTTTATGACACTTAGTGCCCAAGAAACTTGCTTGGAGGGTAAGGTTGATTTCTACTACAAATATGAGTGCTTAGGCTTAGTTCTAAGTGTGCATCCTAAAGGAAGGATTGTCACCAAAACAAATGTGCACTCCTAGCCTACATCCTAAAGGAAGGATTGTCACCACCTTACCACAAACTTCTGCCGTTCATGGAGGACGTATCACCAAATATTGGAGCGATTCTCTAGTTTGGTTAGAAGTTGTAGTTGATTGGAAACTTTGTTACGTTGATGGGGCTTAAAGGTAGCTATAACCTTTCACCTTTACCTATTTGTAATTCATACTTTGGGTAAACCTTGTTACTTTTATATTACTATGATTGGTTGAATACTTATATTTGGTTGAATACAATTCGGTTTTGTTTTGAATACTTGTTTAGATATTGATGTGATTTTTGTGATGAATGTTCTTTGTGTGATGTTATCTTATTATTTTTCTTGTGGTTTGATCCGTGACAATCATAACCACCAACTTGTTACTTGCTTAAACAAACAAATGACACTTGAGTGCAACCAAGTCTCTTGGGACGACCTTGATTTATCACTCCTATACTACAATTGACTAGGGTATACTTGCCCAAATATGTTCCTAGTTAACCGGTAATTCTTGTTTGTATAAATTTAAAACATGGTTGCTAATTAGCACATCAATGGTGTGATGGGTGACGATTATGAAGGACCTCCAGTATTTGATGATGATCAATATGAAGAAGAATTGAGGCCGGTTTATGATACCGATATTGAAGATATTATTGAGGCAGAAGAAGGATTTGTTGGGAAAGGAGGATTTGGTAGGGAAGAAGACAACATCGAAGACGTCATAGTTGCATCTAATGATATTTGTTCTTCAATGATCCAAACAACTTTAAATGTTGATTTTGAGGAAGACATCAATACAAAATCACATGAGTTGATGTCGTTTGGAAAAAGTATTATTCTCAAAGTTAGCCAATGTTTTGAAATTCTTATTCGTAAAAAAGACTTAGAATGGTATTTGAAAGCTACACCCATGGTAGATAAGTTCGTTTTTAAGATGATCAAGGTTCGAGGTCGAGTCATTATAAAGAAAGGGAATTTGATGCAATTGATACAAATTTGGATGCAACAAGTACAAGGGACGAGTTAAGCAAACTCGAGGACGAGTTTTTCTTCAACCGGGGGCGACTGATGCAGCAAGAACTTATTAGTTCTATCAGTTCTAGAAGTCAAGTGGTTTGTCTTAAATTCTAGTAGTCTAAGAGTTAGTTTAAAATAAATAAGGGTCTGCTGGTTTTCTTATCTTCTAGTTTTCCTATAAATAGAGTCTTTTCTTTGTATTGGGGGATATATCTTTGAGTTTTGATAATAAAAGCTTTTGCTTTGTTCTTGGCGGTTTGCTAAGATTCTCTTAATAATCGGTATTCTTTTGAATCAACGATTGTTGTAGCTGCCTAATTATCGGTATTCTTTTGAATCAACGATAGTTGGAAGATTGTTTCTGGTATTCATTTGAATCAACAGATTCAATTTGTGTTATCTCATTTTAGTACTACATCAACCCCTTTGGTTAATTAGATTCAAGCAATCATAATAAAAAATACCCAAATTCGAACCAAGAACCCTAAAATTCGAAGATCAATCAGCATTTCATGTTAGTTCAAATAATTTAGAGCGAGTGTTCTACTAATCCATCTAAACAAAACCCCTATGGTTAATTGAACTAAAACAATCATTCATGACAAAACCCAAATCGACCTATAAGCACTTATAATTCGAAAATCATTCAATCACGTTTCTAGGTATGATTGTTTGTCAGAAACATGTTAAGCATAGATTTATTAACAAAACCTACTAACCAATTTAATAATATGTGTGGTGGTAGAGGTTGGTGGTGGTGGTGGTGGAGGGTGGTGGTGATGGTTGTGTGGTGGTAGAAGGGTGGTTGTGATGGGAAGTGTTGGGAAAGGGGAAAAAAAGATTAATATAATTTTATTAGAAGTCTCTCAAAATTTTAAAAGTCGCTAGTGATAAGTAACACAAAAGTAACCCCTAGTTTAGTCTTACACAAATGATTAGGCACTATTTTTTGTGGTGCCACATGTCGCATTTATGTTAAGTTCGCTAGTCGCTCGGGCCATTTCAAGAAACCAACCAAAGTGGGTCTAAGAAAACCTACCTCTTTGAGCGACTGGGCCATTCGTACAATTGCCCCAATTGCTTATTGTTGTGGCTTATCATTTTGAGTATAAGCAGAAGCAGGCAAGTAGCCTAAATGTAGTTTTGAATTTAATAATTTTCGATTTTACTCTTTTATAAACTTGAATGTGTGTCTTCAATACATATTTTAGAAAATTATAGTATTTACTTTACATGATAAAAAAAGTAAAAGAAAAAAATTATTAATGTCAACATATACGGGGTATATATATATAAACTCACACGAACGAACAAATTTTTCTGTTATAGATACATTTTATTAGTGTTGCACCACCCTATACCTTTTTTTATCTTTCGTATCTAATACCATCTCAAATATTAAATCACTTGTGTATTGCAGGATCTAATAGCCGGTGGAACAGATACATCTGCAACGACCATAGAATGGGTGATGTCCGAGCTCATCAAACAACCTCATCTAATCAAGAAGGCAACAAAAGAGCTCGATAGCATTATTGGCAAAGACCGTTGGGTTGAAGAGAGCAATTTCCCTAACCTCCCATTCATAGATTCAATTCTAAAAGAGACCATGAGGTTGCACCCCGTGGCCGTTTTACTACCACCACATTTAGCCCTTGAAGACTGCAAAGTGGTTGGGTATGATATCGCAAAAGGTACAACAATAATTATAAACTCATGGAGTATCGGCCGGGACCCAAAACTTTGGGATGACCCTGATAATTTCCGACCCGAGAGGTTTTTAGGTAAAATATAGATGTGAAAGGGCAACATTTTGAGTTGTTACCCTTTGGGTCAGGTCGGAGGATGTGCCCGGGTTATAGTCTTGGATTAAAGATGATGATGTCTTTATTTTGCAAACATGTTGCATGGTTTTAATTGGAAGTTGCCTGCATATACTAAGACTGAAGACCTGAACTTGGACGAAATGTATGGATTAAAAACCCATAGAAAGTTCCCGCTAGTCACCATCTCCACACCACAATTGCCCGATCATATGTATAACTAAATTATGATGGATTTTTCTATTTGCTGGCTCTCAAAAGATGACACAAAGTAGCAACCAAGTTTCTTGATACATGTTGAAAGTGTACCATTGTTAGAAACTATTGTATTACGTGTGCCTTTAATACACGTGTAATAGTACCATTGTTAGAAAATATTGTATTACGTGTGCCTTTAATACATGTCTAATAGTAATTAAAAAAAAAAGCTGTGATATGCATTATGACATTATGTTATTCATGATTTTGTTTCTAATTCTTGAGCATTTATTGGATATAAATTTTAATAATGTTTATCTTTCAAAGTCATGTTCGTGCATTATCACAACAAAATATGTGCACTTAATCAGTCTAAAATCTATAAACATATATTTGTAGGACATGAATGATTAAGTTGATTAATCATAAATTATATGTCTCAAAATATATACTCAAAAAAATTGGACTTAGGCTTAAACTATACTAATAGTAATCTGATACAAATATTAATTCAAATGTAATACAAACAAATCCACTAATTACCACAGCAGTTAGAGCAAGAGGAGAATGAATGTTCATCTTGAAACTCAACAAACAAAGCAGAAGAAAGACCTTCGGTAAATATATCCACAAACTGTTAGTAGAAAAACTTGTAGATTCACTATTGATGTGCTTTAAGATAACAAAATTTTCATAGTGATTTTTGGAAAAGTATCACTATGCGGCAAAATTAGATTTGTCCACTTCAATTTTAAGAGGAATGAGGTTTGTAATTTATACTACATAAAAAGCATGCTTGCGTTTTCTTAAAACTTAAAAGTAAGTAATGTTTAATCCCTATAATACTCATTCAAATTTAAATTCTTGATAAAAATTCAAATAACGTTTTCTTAATGAAATTGTTGCATTAAGGGTGCGTTTGGTTTGCAGGAATCACTATTCATAGTCTGCATCATCAAAATCTAACACATCTGTATACTCTAGGGAATCCTCACTTGAATTCTCCACCCAAACTCTTGGTCAATCTATTCCAATAACCTTCTGAATTCAAACTCATCAATCAGCATTTTTGTATGATTTGCAAGCATTTTTTCTACACACAATGTTGGTAGGAACTCATTGTTAGAATCAGTATCATCAACAGTTCCAGCCTTCCCATGTTGGCTTGTCTTATCCCACTCTGACATTGGTAATTTCTGACTGTTTCCAGTCTCATCATCAAGATCCTTTCCAATAGCATCATTTACATCATGATCCACAATTTCTTCTATCACCACACCCTTGCCCTTACTTATCATTCATTCCATCATCTGACACTCTACCAATGAAACACCGGTTTCAATATACAACTCCAATTCTCTAAATCTAGAAACATACTCCACAAGTCTGCTAGCATCTTTTTTTAGACATTAATGGTAGCAAACCATCATCCAATGACTCCCCATGTATCATAAAGTGAGTAAACACAAGGGTAGGATCCATGTAACCTAAATCCTGTAACATTTCGTACAATAAGTTCATGGAGAAAGTTTCACAGTGAACTCTGTCAAAACCAATCTGTATCTCCAAAAAGATATTTTCTTCCTGGTGGTGAGGTAAATTAACCATTGTGATGGATTTGAAAAGCAAACATGGTTTCATTCAAATCTGTGCAACACTTAAAACATCAATAACTTCAATTTTATGACTTTTGGTTATCTAAGGTGTGTATGAACACAGTAACAAGTTTCATTAAAAAACATAAATACCCCTAGATTTTTTGCATTATGCATTATCAAATACAACTCAAACATCAGGATTTTAGAGTTTACAATGTCTAAACCAAAAACATTAACACGTCTAAATGAAACACGAAAATCTTTATTAATGAAATTTTGTTTTACTATATGAAATAATCTAGTTGTGTCTTCTACTTCATGAAACCAAATGGAACAATAGTAGGAACTAGGAAGAAACCAAATGGAACACAGTATGCTCACCATAAAGGATTCATAAATCAGGGATCGGGGTACTGTGTGCGCAATTTTACCAAATTTTAACCATTCTCAAGATCTTTACTTGTGAAATTAATGTTCGTGGAAGAAATTGAAACACAAATATAAACTATTGCTTTAAAGAACTAAATTTGTAAAATAATACACTGGCAAGTGAGTTGGTTGTAGGGAAAGCGAGTGAAATGACAATACTATCCTCAGTGACATGACACTTAACGTGGAAAAATAACGAAAGTTACTGAACATTGCGTCTCAGTGGCTTTTTTGCTAAAAACGGAAACATTAATGTTTGTTTTGCAAAAAAATCATCTCGGTGTGATCCTAGCGCACTCGTGTTACTTTAGGGACCATATTTGCAATTTACCCTAAAGGAAAATAAAAATATAGGAAAGGAGTATTACTTGTAAATTTGGAGGTACCAATTAACAAAGCCTTAATATATATGTTATATTTTTTATAAGAAGACAAATAACTTACAATAATCCGAAGATTTGTTCTTACTTAAAATGTAAAAGAATTAAGATATTGAAAGAAAAAAAAAGCTATCGTCTGTTCAAAAAAAAAAAAACAAAAAAACAAAAAACAAAGTAGCTATCGTTGCCTTTCTGCTAAATCTTTTGTTGAGATTTTGTTTAGTATTTTAACATGGGTTGGTGATGCATTAGTTAATATTAAAGTAAAAAATGGTGTACCTAAATAAATATCCACGTGGTTTGTCAATTTGAATAGCATACATCTCTTACCGATAAGTTAGCATATTTACATTCTTCTGTTAGTAAAAGTCATCCATCATATATCTTTGAGGACGAACGATGCAATTGTTTCTCCGTTATCTTCTAACGTCGATCTAACGTGAGGGAAAATATTTGTGTCGTTAATTTTCATGGATATAATGTCTAACGTTAGACATTATACATCAAAGAGGACTAACGATGCGAATATTTATTTCTCACGTTAGATCCAAGTTAGAATATAATAAGAAAACACACAATTACTATATATTTTTGCTTTGTTCTCTTGTGCCTAGAAACAAAGTGTTATTTTTTAATTAACCCAATAAAGATTTCGTGATATTAAGACATCAATAGGGTCAAAATACTTTATTCGGAAAGTGACCATACATCATTCAAACAAGATATCAAAGATTATCATGACACTCTAACCCAATTTTCTAAGGGTTGAAGGTGTGGTGAGAGGTTTCCTTTTCCACACTAGCTTTTTCTCTCTTTAAAAAAAATTTCTTCAATTTTCTTTGAACCATTGATCACCTTCTCTTTCTTCCATTTTTTTTTCTTCTATTTTTTATCATTTAAAAACTCTCAAAAAACACAAAGACTCACTCAGAATGCAAACAATAAATACTCTCACTTAAAAACCATTGCCTCTCTCTTCCAATGCATTCGGGACTCAAGTCCCGCTCGGATATGAATTTTACTTTTTCCGAAATGAAAGGTGTGGTTTTTGTGGTTTTCCCGGAAATCTCCTTTTCCCGCTTTTTTTGCTTCATCACACCCTTCTTAACACTAACGGTGACCATTGAAGCTCAAGGTTTCCCGTTCCTGATGTTAATAGCACAAACAATGCACACCAAATTTTCAATAGCATAAACAAGCTTCTACCAGCCAAAAGGCTCGATACAAGCTACTTAATCAGAAAAAGAAAAAAATAAACAAGTAATGAAACATCACCAATAACATATTCTGCAAATTGTTTAGCCTTTTATCGGAGTGCTAAAACATTAAATTACTAGGCTGTCCTGCGTATTGTATGCACAATGATATAATTTAAAGCTGAACACTTGTTATTAATTATAGATTACTATATATATTAGCTACAAATTATGTAGCAAGTTAATTTAGAAAACTTGAATGTGCAACATTGGTGTCAACTGAGAGGTGGTTAAAGTGTATATGTATATTTGCATGATCACTGTTGAGATATTATAACTAAATAAACTACTTGACACGCGCGCGCATTTACACACACTGGGATGTAAGCCCGTTGTTCTAGTAGAATACATGTTCATGTTACAAATAGTACGTATGCATGCTAGTATATCGGCTTTGTATTAATACTGTCCATGTATTAATAACGGCACAGTCTTCTTAAGGTAATCTATGTGATTCACAAATGGAATTATCAAAATGTGTGTTTTATTCGACGATTACTTTAATTAATTATATGCTAAATTAATAAGTGAATGATTTTTTCTTTGAAAGGTATAGTCACCTCAAAATTCACGCATCCAAAATCTACTATATTTTAAATTTAGTTGTTTGGCGTAAATGTCAGATGTCATGGCCCTACCCGTGTAAGGATTGATGGCAACATGCAGTTATCTTAAATATTCCTTAGTATGGTCAGATAAACAGATTATATAAAGTGATAAATGTTTGATCTGATAGCTTGTACATTTGACATAAGTTTCTTAAATAAACAAGGAAGACATGAGTCAAAGATCTGCCCAACCATCTCCGACTAAGGTAGTTTCTGGCACCTGCGACCACATCCTTGTTTTCCCATTCCCTGCTCAAGGGCATATGCTAGCTCTCCTTGATCTCGTGCACCAACTAGCCATTAGAGGCTTATCTATCACTATAGTAGTGACTCCCAAAAACCTCCCCATTTTGACCCATTTACTCTCCATCCATCCAACCACGGTAAAGACCCTCATACTCCCCTTCCCGTTTAACCCCTCCATTCCTCCAGGGGTTGAGAATAGGTCCGAATTTCCTAATGTGAGAGTCGGTGACATGTTAGTCGCTCTCAGTGAACTCTACAACCCCATTGAAAATTGGTTCCGAAACCACCCTTCTCCACCTGTAGCCATCATCTCGGACATGTTTCTTGGCTGGACACAGTATCTAGCAAGCAAGCTTGGCATACGACGTTATGTATTCTCTCCCAGCGGTTGTTTGGGTTTGTCCGTAATTAATTCCATGTTCAGGGTGCTCCCTGATCCAGCAAATGACAATACTCCGATTTTGTTTCCAGACATCCCGAATTCCCCAATGTTTCCTTGGTGGCAGCTTTCACCGATCTGCCGGAGCTACGTAGAAGGAAACCCTACAATGGAATTTGCTAGAGATGCCATGTGTGCCAATTTGGTGAGTTGGGGAGTGGTTATCAACTCTTTTACCGAGCTGGATAGGGTTTATTTTGATCATATAAAGATGGAATATGGCCACGATCGTGTATTTGCGGTTGGACCTATGCTTCCCGTGGGATCCAAAGAGGCGGTTCTAGTTCGAGTGACGTATTATCCTGGCTGGACATTTGTGCAGCTAAGAGTGTATTGTTTGTCAGTTTCGGGAGTCAGTTTGTGTTAACCAACAAACAGATGGAGGAGTTAGCTTTAGGATTAGAAACAAGTGGGGTGAAGTTCGTATGGGCTGTGAAGGAACCTACTGGAGGACATGAGGCAGGAGAGTACGGGGAGATCCCGGCTGGATTCGAAGATCGGGTGGCTGGAAGAGGTCTAGTTGTTCGAGGCTGGGCTCCACAGGTGGCGATACTGAATCATGGATCAGTGGTGGCTTTGTTGACTCATTGTGGTTGGAACTCGATCATGGAAGCATTAATGGCTGATGTTTTGATGCTTACATGGCCGATGGGTGCTGATAACTTCTCGAATGCGAGGTTGTTGCATGAGCTGAAAATAGGCATCAAAGCATGTGAAGGAGGCAAGACTATTCCAGACTCGAGTGACTTGGCTCAGTTGTTTAGGAAATCAGTGATCCGTGAGGAGACACGAGCCGAAAGGAGCCGAGCAGATGAGTTTTCTATAGCTGCTAAGGTCGCAGTAGAAGAAGGTGGAAGCTCTTGGAAAGACTTGGAGCGACTAGTCCTTGACTTGTCGCATTACTGATGAAATCAAATTAGTTAGTGAGAACAGGTTTTCTAAGTTTACATATTTAATGAATAAATCATGTTTGAGTATAATTTCGTGTTTATAAATGCAGTATACAAATTCCTAATGAATGGTCAGGGACAGAGCCAGGAACAAATATGACCGGGTGCACGAATTTTTTTTAACCGTAATATAATAGAGGTGAAGATGCTAACTAAATAAGACTAAAAACACATTTCGATAGACCGGGGTCATTTATAATTTATTTGGGAAAAATCGATGTTTTTTCTTAATTAAAATTAACATTATATCGAAAAAATCATAGGTGTCCCGGGCACCCGCGGGACACCCTCTAGCTCTGTCCCTGTGAATGGTTATATGCCTCAAGAGTGTTAATCTATTATTGAAATGACATAAGAATGAACAGAAATTTGACAATGAAACAAAAGATGCCTAAAAGGAAAAAATGGATAAAAAAACATCACGGCAAAGATCAATAATCAGTTGGTCTAGTACATGGTTGTCATGATCGCAAGTAAACTCATAAGATCGTACAATCTCACAGGCTAAAGTCGTGCAGTATCGCCATAGGATCAAACAGATTTATTTCACTCATGCATCACTTACTATGACCATAGGATCAAAAAGATCGCAAGTATACTAGTATGGGTAACAAAAAGGTTGGAAAAAGCATCGTAAAATATTGTTTTTAATTAACTCAAACTTGTGAGTCACTAGAGATTTGTAGCTTGACTCTATTGTTTGAGTCACTACATGCTTCACAAAGATTTAGTTCACAATTATCTGAGTCGTATAGGTTGAATCAAGTTTTAGTTCACTCATGCATCACTTACTATGAACAGGGTAAGAATTATAAATTATATCTCGGACGTCATAGAAACAACTATCGTTAGAGGTAGCCCAAGTGTTCGGCTCAATTAAATTAAATAGTAAGAGCAAAAGGAGTAATAACACAGCATAACATCAACACCCCCGTCACATCAGCGCCACATGATTTTAACATCAAATAACATAACACCAAAAACACCAGAAAATCACAACACCCAATAACACAATTTTTTATAAATTTACAAATTCTACCCTCAACAAATTCATTTATTAAACATTCAAACATTTTATTAATAAAACTAATCATTACATTACGGAATATAAACATTACAATTAAAAAAAAACACATAAAAAAATTACGAAATAAAATTTAAACTAGTCAGTTGGCGGAAAGACATTCAAAACTTCATAATCATACCCATTATTAGATCATAAATATTGCTTTGAAATAAAATTTAAATATCATCTAAACTTTATAAAAGACATGTAGCCACATTTATAGATGTAAGTGGATCAATAGTTAAATCTACAATTTACATAATTTTTAATGCTATTCGCTTGACACATTTGACCAGATACTATAAAATACATAAGTAAACCACAAATATATACATAAAGTATGAAATATTAGTGGCAGGGGGCTTTTCGAAAATGGATTGTACATGAAAACCCACGTTTGTACATTAACGCAAATCAAAACGGTGGTCCAACGCAAGAGCCAAGAGAATGGTGATAACGCCTAACGGCGTTGCTTTGCTTCCACATCGGACGATTTTGCTTCCAGCTAGGACAAAA
The DNA here is from genome assembly GCA_030686995.1 of Artemisia argyi. Taxonomy (NCBI): domain Eukaryota; kingdom Viridiplantae; phylum Streptophyta; class Magnoliopsida; order Asterales; family Asteraceae; genus Artemisia; species Artemisia argyi. The sequence continues at coordinate 20,421 of JARVZY010009778.1, forward strand.
TGGCGTTACAACGTTACCACTCCCAGGCCTCTAAGAATTATCAAGTATTCCAAGTCTCCAATTGAGTGAATTGACTAGCGATTAATTAGCTTGTGCGCCAACCCCAACGGAGCGATGGGTCCAAGCCCAAGTTTCACTGAGGCGAGCAGGCAAAACGGGTGAGTGGGACAAGATTGACAACAGGTCAAAAGGCTTGGGTCAAAATACCATTTCTGGTCGTTACCTTTGTACGATATTCTCAATTGTCGACTATTAATACATGTAATGTAATGTATTATCTCTGTAGTACATTTCTCAAATGCTCGATTTCCGAATTTCTTAAAATAATAATAAAGCTTAAGCCCGTTACTGGATTGGATGTAGCCCAATGACGTAGCCCAAAAACATCATGGTACTATTCTATCATGGCTACAACTACTCCGGCTAACGTTTCGTGTTCTCATAGTTACGATCATCTTCCAGAAGTTATCAACCGACTTGCAGGGTTGGTATTCTAGATCTAACTTGCCTTACTTTCTTTCAGCTGTTTTCTTTTGTTGGTTTTCCCTTGCCTTTGTTTCTGCTTATATCGCATCTTCTTCACTTAGGTTGGTTGCCTAATTTTTTTCCTTTCGTTGCCCTATTTGTTGTAGTAGTACTTATGATGCATGTTGCTCTTTTTGTGTGTTAAGTGTATGTTGATAGTGGTTGTTTACTTTGATTGCATGTTCATATTAACTTTTACATGATTGTTTGTTTACACTCCTTTGAAACCTTACTGACCTTTGTGTTATTTGTTAACATGGATTGCCCTAGATTATTTCATTATACGTTTTATAAGTTTCATGTTTTACTACTTGCCATTGTAACAACAATTT
>JARVZY010009779.1:0-21296 GCA_030686995.1 Artemisia argyi
CCTTCTAACAAAAGTGATGCGATACCACTTGAAGCAACGTTTAAGACTATTTCACCTGTTGATCTTAATGCTGCAGATAGTGTTTTGTAAAGGTATGTCTTACCTGTTCCTCCATAGCCATAAACAAAGAACATTCCTCCTTCATCCCGTTGAACAGCTTCCATTACAGTTTTATGTATGTTTTTCTGTTCGTGTGTCAGCGATCTGTACAGGTTTTGATGCTGTTCTCGTAACGCATCTCTGTTGTATTTCAACTCATCATACACCAATCTGTTGAAATCACCCATTGTCATCATTTCATGAGGGAACGACATGTTTGGGATTTGTTTCAAGCTTTTGTTGTTACAGAGGAGCATGTGCTCGATATATGTTAGGAAAATATTCTTTCTCTCCTCGTCTGTAAGAATCAAATCTGATAAAAAAGGTTAAATATTTGTTAGGTTGCAGTCGATGATATTCATATTTTGTTTAACCGTCTACCCTTTGGATTCATGTTGATTGTTATTTCAGTAATTTATTGAAGTTTTAATTTTTTTTATTTTTTTTTATTTTTTTTTTATTTTAATTTATACAATTCGTACACATGAATTTATATAGTGTTAATGTGGCCGATAATTAAATGAATTTAATACCTGGATCATTTCTTTTCTTCCGTTCAATACTCTCAACATCCGCGGCCAACACTTCCCAGGTCTTGTCGTAAACAACCTCTGGTCTTGACATGCTATCTGTCATAAGTAGCATGACATAAAATCTATGTAGGTAATTTCCTGAACCCCAGTAGCTGGCTTCCATCAGACCGTCTATATATTCCTTATCATCTTCTAAAAGACCACGTGCTTGACAGGCGTCTTTGTATGTTGGGTAAATGACATCCTCAAATTCTTTGAAATCACTCCAATCTTTAGCTCCCTTAACCTTGTTGAGCAGTATCCGTAAATAAAAGTATTCTCCATACGAAGGGGGGACATGATGTACACGACCAAGAGCTATGCCTTTTTGTCTTTTCACCCATATTCTTTCTTCTTGCTTCCATACGTAGTGCTTTGGAAACTCGTGGTAAAGTAGGTCTCTTGCGTCAGTGTGTTTCTTGTTGTATTCCATCCATGCAACGAACTTTGTTTCGTTAACGGATGCTTTTTCCAACGCAAAATCAATGCTTTCGGTGGCCTAAAATATTACCGATTGTTCTCCTTCTAAGTGGAATGGTAGTCTTTCTACGGGTGGGAACCTGTAGTGTATATCGAATCCATAGATTCTCCACGCTGCCTCACATGCCGAAAGATACCTACAATCGTAGTATTCTTTTATTTCGTCTACGTCTTTCTCTTCCAAACCTACTGTCGATCTGTCTGGTCCCTTGTTAATGTACTTGAACAAATACTTTATTGATCCGACCTGGTTGCACCACTCAACGTTAATATGTGATTGGAAGCGTCGTAGCAATCCCGGATTGTATGGTACAACATATCCGTTGTGCAATTCAGTTCCGCTTTTCTTTATAGTGTTCCCGTCATTTCTTCTTTTGTAAATAGCATACCCGCTCTCATCGATGAATGTTTTGTCGTTAAACTCTTTTGGGAATTTTTTTGTACACTTGTTCTTCACCGTGCATGGACAACTTGGATTTTGTGGGCCGCACGGACCATGCATCATGTGATCCGTGACGATTTTATACAAGTCTGGATCTTCATTTTTGTCTGGTATTTCTGCCGAGATAATTCTGTCAATCTGTGCCGGTTGTGTTATTTTATAGTTTTCTTCCAAAAATAGCAGAATGTGTGCGTGAGGAAGCCCTCTCTTTTGGAATTCGATAGTGTATACCGCTGCAAGGAAAGCGTAATGTAATTTGTATTAAACAGTTTAATTAAAGTGATATGCTAATTATGTGTGTAATATTACATTTAAAAGTATTTACCTGCTTTTAGGTGACCAAAGTAATGCTTATCTTTGAATTCCCTCATAAGGCTGTCAAGTTTTTGTTTGAAAACTCTTGTAATTGCGTCTGGCCTGTCGTCTGAATTCAATCCCCTTTCAGCAACAAAACGTTGAATCTCCGGCCAATTCGGGTTGCAAGTGAATGTTATGAATAGATCCGGGTATCCGTAAGCCTTACAAATAGTCATCGCGTCTAAATAGTTTTGCATCATATACCTCGGACTTCCTGTAAACGAAGATGGAAGAACGACCTTTTTCCCTCGTAGCTTGACTCCTGAGTTTTCATCTTCTGCCAATTTAGCTAATCTTGAGTAAGTTTCGGATCGTAGGTCTTTATTTTGGTTTTTAATGTAGCGCATCCTTTCTGATTCGACCATGGTATATGCGTCTACAATAAACTGTTGACATAGCCTCAGCGCATTTAGAACCATTGAGAAAATATTTGGCCTCTCTTGCAACCGGTATGCAAAATACTCTCTCATCGTTACTCGTGTCCTCTTGTCTGTTTCCATTTTTTCAGTTACGCCAAAGTGATATATGTCTGTCCGATAACCATCCTCGGCATAAGGGAACAACAGTGGGTACTGGAGTGCGAGATACGATGGGTGTAGTTCACTGATTCTCTTGAGTCCTCCTTCTTGCATGTGAAGTATTATGTCTCTGTGATTAGTTGATGAATCAAAGTCTCCTACAATTAGAGCCGCGACCTCGTTTGCCGTTGGGAGGTTATAATCTCTTCCGTCACGTTCCCTTGTACCGATAAGTCTTAGCTTATATTTATTTTGTTGGGTTTCGTTGACAAAAATTTCGCCAGCCATTCTGAATTGTGACACTAACGGATTGATTTCATCGAGCATGTCACGTAAATCAACCGTTAGCTCGTGGTCAATGACATTGTTTTTTGTTGTTGACGATTCGTCGTTGTATTTAAAAATCACAATAAGTAAATTTGAGTTAAATTTTCATTCATTGAAACAATTTTTAAAAATTCAGTAATATGACCAACACTGGTTTGTAACAACAATATGTTTTTTTGTAAGAATGTGTTACCTGACACTGTCAATCCGGTGTTGTATCTCGTTCTCTTTATCATAAATGTATTGTTGTGCGAACTTTGGTGTTTTTCCTTTTTCTGGCAGCAATGTACCCATTCTGTGGTAATTTTGGCCCTGAATACGGTAACAATACGGTCCCCGTCCGTCGGTTACTGACATGTCTTGTTTTGCACCAATAGATGTGAATGCAAACATTGAATTATAGCGTCTGATATTGTCAATGAACATACTGCTTTTTGGGTGTTCTCCGTTAATAAGGTCCATCAACAGTTTTGGTGGCTGCTCCACCTCATCTGGTAATTTAACTTTGCCTCTACTATAACAAAGGGAATATTTTTCCGTTGTTGAATGTGTATTTCCTATCATGCTTTCTTGATTCCATAACAATGCATGGCACGATTCACATTCAATAACAGCATTTCCATGGTCGATATAATCTATGAATATACCAAATAAGATAACATACACAATCATTAATTAACATATTACAACACCTGATTGTGTTTTAGAAATAAAAGTGTATTGTTTTTACCGTTTGATATACCAACAAATGATTGTTGATGTGTGACATTGGCATCATTTATACTTGTATCACTACCAGGTTGTTTGAATAAATATTTTTTCCTAACATTTCTTGTTATATCTTTAAGCCTTTCCGACTTCCGTTTACTTGACTGTCTAAAAGATATGTCGCATTCAACAGTAGCTGTTGTTTCCGCTGTGGCTGAAACAAAAAACATATATTTATGAAATTGTAACTTACAATAAGTTACAAAATAACTATTTGTAGATGTTAGTTTCAATATCGTTATTACCTTGTTGGATTAGTTTTTTTCATATAGTTGTTTTAATTATTTTCGATATACAAAATACGTCGCCTTGTTTGATATTTCATGTAAATTGAATGCTACTAACCGGTTGTTGTTTTTTTTTAGGCGGTCTTCCTGGACGCTTGGGAAGTAGATCGTTGTTCATAACTGAATTTTTTTTTTGTACATTAGTAGATATATAAAATAAGTTTGGAACAAATGTACAATGCGTATCTTACTTGAAGTTCCAATCGTTGATGTGTTTTTGCTTGGTTGTTTCCCCGGCCGACGAATCCGTATATCATTAATGTCAACTGTGAGAGATTTAACCATATACTTGTACTAATTAAAATAACAATGATATATATTTTAAAAAAAAAGCCTTATTAAAGTTTTTATTAGCTGATGCATATGATAGTAATTGATAAATTCTTTCAATATGAGTTAACTGATACAACAACTATTATAAGATAGAATATTCTAGAAGTAATATAAAGAATTATTGGGTACTCATAATGTTTGTTTCAGCACACATTCTTAAAATTGTTTTATAATAAGTATATGGTAAAACCAATATAGAATATGGTTAAATTAAGTGAAAACACATGTTTAATGTGTATCTTACATGAAGATGCACGTCTTCCTGGCAGCCGTTTCATTAGATCATTGCTGTCAACTGTGACATATTCAAAGATATAGAACTAAATAATTATAATAAAATTGTAAGATGAGTAAACATATTGTTGTTTAGTATAATTGAGTACCTATTTGGGTTTTTAACTTGGCAGGTCGTCCTCTTGGTTTTGGATGATTTGCTGTATGGTTTGTTTGTTGTATACCTGTATGTGAAGGTATTTGATCATCAACTCGAGGAAAAAGAGCTTGTAATTCAGAGTAAGTATTGTGTGTCGCCATTTTTGTATTTGGAGAATTTGACATCTTAGCAGCTGTAAATGTATTTGTGAATATCTTTTAATTGTTTTTTTTTTATATATTTGTATATTTTATCTCAAGATATATATTGAATATTGAATAGATTAGCTTTTTTATTTCTGGATAACAATCTTTTCTTAAATATGTTTATAAAACTTTAATATAATTTAATTTTAAAATATTATTTGAATAATTGTTATAATCTATTTACAAAGTTATAAATTCAGAAGAGATTGTTTTAAAAACAAAAGTTAAAACGTGGCCTTCTTTATTTTGAATTTAGTTTGTCAATTAAAAATTTTCACTACAATTGAGTCAATGCAATGATAGTAACATCGATCATTAGTTGTACTCAACGCATGAATGTTTGCAATCCGAAGAATAATGTTCAACTCAGATTATGAAACATAAAAAATCCATCACGAGCATTAGTTGTACTCAATGCATGAATGTGTGTAATCCGAAGAATAAGGTTCAACTCCGATGTTGGGTACATGTGCATAGCTGAACCATCCGACTTTGTTAACATATTCAATTTGCAAACCGAGTATAAGTCTCAGTTAAGTTTATGTAGGAAAGGAGTTTCAATGTAACTGTACATTAGATCACTTTTATATGTGTTTTGCTGTGATAACACCTGTTTTTTTATAAGACGATATAGAAGCAATAGAACTCTAAATAGGACCAAGTTGAATGCTTCACCATACTGACCATTCATTGACATGTCGTCAAATACCCATACTGACCATAAGTTATTAAATATTTCTTATTAATTGCATTTGATGTTTATTATCATGACTTATAATTATTCTTTTGATGGTATTAATAACGGAAAATAATATTTAAGTTTGGTGAGCATGATGTGTAATCATGGTTAGAAGGTATTAGTTATCGTTTAATAATATTTTTGGAAATTATCGTTGATTATCAATAGTTGAATTGTAAATAGGGTTATTTTTTTATTTAAGAACATATAGATGTTTGTGTTTGTCTTGATATTTCTTTAAGATTGAAAAATACTTCTGTTGTCGTTTAGAAGCAATATATAACCTCATGTCTCATATGATTAAGCGTATTGATTATTATCGAACCATGAGCCAGAGAGAGAATTCTTTCACATTTTCCAAATATAGCTGCTGAGTGCCTTAAGTATGGCTTGGACATAACTCGCGACCCGATTCCAGTTGTTCCCGTTGCTCATTACATGCGTGGAGGGTTATTGATTAGTCACAGTAGACTATTTCACATATTTTCATAAGAGTAAGTTAGATTCTTGATAAGACAAATAAGATTGCAATTTATCAAAAATGTCAAAATTAAATAAATAAAAATATTAGACCACATTCCTTCCAACCGCATCTAATTCATCGATAAACATGGCATATGGAGCATGCGGGATCTGCAAATTTGAAGTGCAAGTGTAGCCAAAAGGAATTCTCACACCATCTATAGCTTTTTGATAAGGTGCTCTAACATGTGATGCACTAAGCCCAACGTATTTTTCCACCTGAGATAAGTTGCATTCTAAAGTCTTATATTAATAGATTGTAAAAAAAGCATATACATCAAACAATATTTAAAAAGAATACATGATAACTCTATATTTTTAGAACTTGTTAACATTCCTTAAACCAACTATTGATTAGCAAGATTAAATCACACCATGTAAGTATTTTTTATATTATCCACAGATCATGGTTAGACTAAATCATGTCATATTCTAAAGCTACTTGATTTCATATTAACAATTAGGATATATTTAACTACAATAGGCACACAAAAGTGCTGCAGATGATTAATAAATTACCACTTACCGATGATGGTTTCGACAGAAGTTGTCAAGTTAATAATAAACAAAGATGGTGGCCTTCATTGTCTTTGGCACCTACACATAAATGAGTCAATTCGAATGTTAGGTAAAGAAGAAAGTGACTTTATTATAGCCTTAATAGTAGAGGCGGAATGGCGGACGGGTTAGTTAACACGTCAACTTTTGCTTTTACAATAGGTTTTTAAGGGGTTGAACTACCATGTATTTTAGAATCATGCCTAAGTCAGTTAAGACATTTGTTTAATTGTTTTTATAATATTATGACAAAACCAAACGTTCACTTGCAAGTACCATAAATTCAAATATATGTGTACAACCTATCAATCTTAAAATTAATTTGATATTTAAGAGTTTAAGACCCAAAAGTAAAATGGGAACAAATTTGTAAACATCAGTAACTGGTAAATTTTAATGATCAAAGACCATAGAAAGATTGTCGCTTAAGTAACTGCTAGAAGCTATGCTTAGCACAACATATAAATGTTATAATTTTACACCCCTGTAGCCATTTATCCATATTTTAACATTAATTTTTAATTGACATTTATGTTAATAGCACTTAACAGTAGAAGTATGTTAATAGCACCTCAGTAGAAGTTACTTAATTAGCATACGTAAATTGTGAAAGTAAATTTATTCATCAAAAATAACAAAGACGAAGCAAAGAGAACATACCATCATCTGGTCTCGAGTAAGGGCAACATGCTAAGTGTAATAGTAATAGCTATAAGCAGGATCAGATATAAGAAGAAGGATATATGAACTAAAAGTATGATCTAAAAATGACAGAATCAAAGATATAAAGACAAATTATACCTTACGACATCAAATGTAGTATTTCCTGCGTAAACGGCTTAATAGCACATCCGGTAGCAAGATCACAGCTTGATCCGGTAGCAAGATCACAGCTTGATACTTGGCGGCTCGTCATTTGACACATCAAAATTCGTCTATCGCCTTTGCATCTTCGGCACACTGAGTTCCTTCTTCTGGTTTATAAGCCAAACATAATCCATCCGGGAAATTCATGAACATGCAAATTACAATAAGTTCGTCAAAAATAATAAAAAAATCAAAATATTCGCTTTCAAAAAGTTACAGCAATGACTTCTAGCCTTGGTGGCAAAGGAACCAAAACAATGAGGATGACACCATAAGGTTTAAAAAAAACTCAAATATTAGTGGTTTTACTTTACGGCATATGTCAACAAATAACTTTTGTTCGCAAAAGTTACAGCAATGACTTCTAGCCTTGGTGGCAAAGGAATAAAAACGTTGAGGATGACACCATAAGGTTTAAAAAAAAAACTCAAGAAACATTCTCCTATATAATAAGAACTATGTTGTTACAGTTTTAACTTACTTTACATCACTTCCTTTATGATATATGCGAATAGTCGAATAACCTTGTACGTGATGCCTGGAAATGTTTTTAAAAAGGTAAATCAATGATAGTTTGAGAAAACGTAAAGCATTAATGAAGTCAACATCATAATTTTAATAATTACTTTCTACATAGATCAACGTCTTGAGTGCAGACAACACTTCCAACTATAATACGCCCATCATGCTCTGGATTAAACCTTGTACGTGATGCCTGGAAAAGTTTTTAAAAAAGTATATCAATCATAATTTGAGAAAGTGATGTCTTTGGCATATAGTTAAACCAAACAGTCCAGATCCTGAAAAGGACGTTAAACATAACATAAATGCTGAATATTGAACATGACTATTTGGTCAAATCTGATAAATTTAAAGGGGTCAAAGGATATACCTTCCATGCCTCTTAAGCAAAGATCTAAGAGCAGATGAACAGACTGAGTTAGATGAGCAGTCAAGACCAAATCAAAGGTATGATTCTTAAGTGCGTCAAACAACTCTTCAATGAACTTCTTAAGCTGATGCACAAGCTTCTTCAAAGTCTCTTTAATATCAAATTCAGTCGTTGCATTCGCTTGATCAGCAAAGTAACCCTTCTTCAACTTGATTCTCCTACGATACGCAATCCGAACTTCCTTAGCCATATTGGCCAAGTTAAGTACATTTAGCATATCATTTAAACAATAAAGTACAAACAGCCCGAATGTGATGTTTAAGAAGAAGTTTGGACAATTTGTTTACTCGTCTTTGACCTTATACTTCTTGCAAAGCTTGTCCCATTCCTTTATAAAGTCAAGAAAAGCTTAAGCATATTCAATTCTAATCTGTAAAACATGAACTGTGATTATCAAATGCATTCAGTTTGGTTTCGTTTAAAAAAATTGTAGTAAATATAGGTTGTTACTTACTTGTGTCTCTGGATGGTTTAACCTAAAAGCACACACATTTTTTGCCATCTAAAACCCTTAAGCCCATTTCCACATTAAAAGTTTAAGGTCAAATTTGTTGGTTAAAACAATTTAAGCAGGACATGCGGACCATTCAGTGCTACGGATGTCCCCTGACTGAAAATCTAAGATCAGTGGTATGTTCGGTAGGCCTGCAACCAACTTCTCTCATCTTAGTAAGAACCATTGATGAGATTTATTCGGTGGAAAACTATTTCGCATGAGTTTTGTATCAAAAGAACTTTCGCTAATTACTATTGTATCATATCATAAGACCACGAAGTACTATACTTGCATCATGTTAGCAAAGTAATCAACTGTTAAACTACTTGGTCTGCATCACATGTCTCGTAACCATATTTTGTACTTTTATGGCTTTTCACTGCAAAACAAAAATCCTAATCAGTTGAATAGCTAGATAGTAATCACCAATCAGTTGTGTATATAAATCAAAGATAATCGCACCATACTGGACTAAATACTTTAATGCATTTTGTTACATACTTCATGGATGTCACTGAATTTGGTCGTGCTACAGCCGTCAAGAGCCAAGTTAGACATACCATTTTAGACAGAAAACATATACTCTGTAATTTTTGAAAATGCAAAAAAGAGGCATTTGGTAATTTGTTACCCGGTGCATTCATGTCTTGCTCAGATCGAATTTCTACTGTGACTGTGGAAGAAAACCCAAAGATGAGCTCGTGATCACCTATTATGCTGCCATTAGCCACATTGTCTGGTTATCTAATAGTTTTTCATATAAGAAGCGGTAACAAAAGCATTAAAATTTGTTGACAATAGTATTAAAATTGTTAAACCGGCCGAAATAGATTTAGTGAGCCTCTTACCCTGAAAGTCTCTGGAGAAGATCCGTTATCCATCTGGCAAAAGTAATCGAGTCCCTCACCATCATCAAAATCAACCAACAAATCTGTCAAATTAAAATCTGCTAGACAATCTAACTTAGGCAAATCAACGTCAAAAACATTATCTTCTGAAGGAGATCCTCTAGTATTATCTAAAATTGCAATATAATCTAATAACAACATTTAAAGCTATAGAGTTTGTACATATGCATACCACCGTTTATTTTGACAAATAAGGGGCGCAAAATGTTTTGAGATCACCGATTGTTTTCTTGTGTCCCAGTCTTTGGCCCATAGAACTACAAATATTCTACATAAACATACTGTCATTTATTTATTTATTTATTTATTGTTGACCCAATCGCAGATCCATAGAATCATGAATGTTCACTGAACCTGTGTTTATAGACGGCTGACCAACTGAACGGCTACATAAGATAGTTCTTTAAGAATCAGATTATTTTATGAACCATAAGCTTATAAATGTGAACCACTTAACTGATATCGGTGTAATTGGCATTGATTCTGCCTCCTCTTTAAAGCCGGTAATTCGATTGCTAAAATCTACACTAAAAATGCCAAAGCATGTATTGTAATCTCTCATGCTATCTAAAACTGTAACTGTTACATCAGCCTTCTTGTTTCTGTGTGCTTCGATAAGTTTTTGATAATCCATCTTGTAAAGATGGTGACTTGGAAGGACGAGAAATTCGGCTGTTGGATGTTGTTCTAATACTAATAAATATCTTCTCATAGCATCTGCAGTTCCCTGCAGTCGCAAAATCACAATAAATCAGCCATCGGGTTTATGCACATATCGCAGGGGCAGAAAACTTTAGTACGGAGTAGCATTTTACAGAGCAAAAAAAGACGAAAAATAATAGTGCGCATTCAAAATTCATAAATTTGTCACTGTCTTCGATTGAGATGTCAACAGTTTGAATCGTCCCTGTACATCATTGACTTTTAAATAATAGCATTTTGGATATTGGTCATGCCTAAATACTATCAAGTACCTTAGTCCTTACATTAGACTAATAAAAGTGTTTTTATAAACATGATTAAGGGAGTCGCAAATGAAAATTTATTTAAATTCACAAGCAAATTAAAATAAAGGCAGTACAGATTATAAAACAGAATTTACAGCATATAAAGCCATCAATTTGGAGTTGTTTCGCAAAATTTCAAGAACGGTTCTGTAAGTCTCCCACAAGAATTTAAACCATGGGGTCACAATCTCCATATCCGAACGGTGTATTCCCTTTTCGCCACTAACATAGCTCAACTATATCTGCATATATTTAACTTGCTCACTATAAAATTTTGGTACCTTGAGTAACCCTTTAAAGGTGGATAGCATAAGATCAACAAACTGTTGCGGGGTGTACTGTCTGGAGATTGCGGAACCAGCGGTAAAATATGCAGATATATCATTGTCTCCCACAAAGATTGTGAATATGGATTGTGATAGGTGCATTTCGGCACCCGATTGTCCGAGTTGTTGGATTAGTTTATCACGGACCATAGAAAAGTAGTCTACTTGTGGTGCTAATGATATGTATTGTAGTTATTATAATGAATAAAACTGCAAACAGTTAGTTTCTAAACAGTCGTTTAGCGCGGAGTGGAAACTTATACGCCTGCTTACACGCTGGAATCCCTTGCCATTGGAATCCATATAGTGTATCTCGCCCTATGGTTATTAATTATTTTCATTCCTATTTCAGTTTTCAAAATACTTACATAGTTTACACCGGTTCCGTTAAGTATGCCAGACCCACCAGATGCAAAGCTGACTCCGGTGATTGGTGGTGTTGCATTACTATTCAACGATAGTATACAGTGGAGATGTTGGTAATCCCACCTTTGTTGCTGCCAAAACGCAACACTTAATTTCAAATTTATTGCATATATATTATAATCATATAACTAACAAACTAAAATGACAAATGTTTAATTATCAAATGAATGCAAAAAAGCACTAAAAACATTAAGAAATTCATCTGTGCTTTTCTGAATTTGGAGCTTCAATAAGGCGTAACGTGCTTACATTTTTTGGCAAATGAGACACGACACCCTACTTCGTGTATGACTTGTGGTAACAGTTGTACCATTCTAAGGTAACTAATTAAATAGGTAACATTTACAACTAATTAAATAGGTAGCATTTACAACTGGTTCGCATGACAACAACTATACGGAAAACAAAAGCCTCCTCCGAGACCAGGGTGACTGTTTCAACAAAGAGGTAAAATAACTCACCTGTAGCAGATCCGGTTACATGATTTGTGATGTGTATCACACTCGGTAAGGCACTTGTGGTCTGCACATTTGAGTCTGCAGAACCAAAAACAGCACAAACATGGAATGAACTTAAAGAAAGCTAGGCTTGTTGTATTCTACGCCAATATACAGCTTCCTACAATTATTTGAATTACTTACCACACTACTTCTCACTTACTTAGACCTTTGAACTTTGACCAAGAAGCCACAAACTGACACCCGCAGTAGGATACGAAAATTATAACCTCAAAGATTTCAAATTTCAACCTATATTAAAAAGCACAATTCAAATATGAGGTACTGATAATAAAAGGATACATGATACCTCTCTTTGAGTCCTCAGTAACAGCAAATCTCTTAGAAGTCGTAGAGTGCAAATCTCTTTAGCATATGTTACCGAGGTTTCATTTAATTGGCATGAATACAAAGAGTGCCATGCTATTCGGATCGACACATGGATTCCCTGCACATTAAAAAAATATATCAGATAAGTGCATTGTAAACATGTTTACATCTTCTAATAAGTAGCGAAACAAATCGTCGTTGTCTTCAAGTAAACTTATGTTTCTGTTCCGCGCTTCTTTTACATCCAAAAATTTATGCTCTAAATTGATCTAAATATAATGTAACAGAGGTTCATCATTTGACCTCCTATTGTTACCACACTACTTCTCACTTACTTGGACCTTTGAAGTTTGACCAAAGCCACAAACTGACACCTGCAGTAGGATATGAAAATTATAACCTCAAAGATTTGAAAATTCCACCTACATTAAAAAGCACAATTCAAATATGAGGTACTGACAATAACTTAAAATTCATTAACACAAATAACAATTACATATATATATAGTGAATATTTTGCATGCAAGAGATCCTATAGCGAAGATGAACATATATATTTGCATGAACATGAACATCTTAACATAAGCGTCTAACATGAGAAAACCTGCAAAAACATATGCACAGAGAGTAACAAAGTTTCAGTATTAGGGTTTAAAAGAGGCGTACCTTTTTATTAATAAATCGTAATAGTGAGAAGATAAATATGGATTTATATTCTAGAGTTTTATTTAGTTAAATGGTGTAAATAATGTGTTGTGATTAAGACATTACATTTTAATTTTGAATTGTCTATCACAACTTATGCCTTGTTCCAATGGTTGAAGTGTTTGTTTGTGAACTAATAGACACAAGTTCAAATCCAACACCATGCTTTTTTGTACAAATTAAATCCGAAATTTATTAATAGCAAAAGATAAATCCGAAATTTATTTGTAAAAAATAATTAAATTAAAAAAAATGTTGGGTATTGCATGTGATGACATGGCTGAAATTGAATTACTGGGCAATGAGGTGGCATATTCTTCAAATACCTCCTGTTATATATATATATATATATATATATATATATATATATATATATATATATATATATATATATATATATATATATATATATACACTAGACTTCGAAGCCCGCCCGATGGGCGGGCATGACTTGTAATTATTTGTTGCTTAATATTAGTTGGTCGTTAATTAATTGTAATTTTACTTGTGATGGTGTTGTTTAACGGAAATTTGTTACTTAAGAATAAATTAAGTGACGGTTAATTAATTACGAATATCATCAAATATTTATAGAGTGATTAAAGAACATAAAGAAATGATCAGTAATTGTATAAAAGGGAATAAAATTTAATAAATGATATGCCATTACAAAATATATGTTTTTAGTTCAAATGCCAAATAAAGTTTTTTTATACACAACAGGCCCTTGAGACAACAACTATGGGCGGCGCTTTAAGAATTGTGTAAAAGATAAAAGTAGTAGTAAAATGCTTGATAAAGAATAACGAAAAATGTCTGAAACACAAAATGGATTAAATAAAATGCAAATGAAATTGCTCATGTAGATATATAAAAAAGAACAATCAAAAGTGTGAGAAAGCATGTAAAAAATCTTGATCTTCACTTCTGATAAGGCCATAATACCACATATAAATTTCTATTTAACAGAACATTGTACTAATCCCTTGTGATGGTTGTTGTTAACGGAAATTTGTTACTTAAGTACGCTGGTTTCTATTATTGTTTAAAGTGTATTTATTTATGTTTAGTTGCATTTTTTGTTAACGAAAAAACGTATCAATTTTTAAGGGCGGGCATGACATAATTGTCATTTTGAAAAAATAAGTTAACGAAAAATAAGATATAAACGTATCAATTTTTTATTTAATGCATTAAGAATGAAAAGAAATAAAAGGTTATCGAATATGAGACAAAAAAAAGTTTCAAACTGGTATGTAAAAGCAAAAGTATCAAAGCATAGCTCGTTCGATGAGCGAGCAAGCCTTATAAATATCGTTAAAAAGTTAAGTTACGTCAATTGGTCCAGACTTATGAATGTCATTGGAATAAATTAGTGAACGAAAAATAAGATATAAAGGTTGCACATAAACACTAAATATATTAGCATGTGACTACAAAGTTGTAATAGATATACCTCGGTGTTTATGGACATATAAATTAAGTTCCAATAGATACATTGTTGACAGAAAAAATCCATTACGTACAACCATACCACATTGGCATTAGTTGCGACTCTATCACTTTACTTATACATCCCCTATCTTATTTTTTTTAATAGCTCGTAGGAATGAGTGGTTTAGGAAAGAGTTAACTAATATAGCACCCTTTTACTACAAAGTCAACAGGTCTTAATAGCTAACAATTACTCTCATTTTGAGTTACCCCAGCTTGTACATGATTTCATGCAGCATTGAACAAACATAAAAAAACAATAAAAAAGGGCCATGAGAAGTTCAAGACACAATATAAAATTATATGCTATTATATATGAGCCACCTCAAACTTTTTATGATCAAATAAGGTAGTCAAAACATATTCAAAACTATCTACTTACGTTTTAAAAAATTTCTATTGGATCTTTACATTGTAACAGTTCAGCGAATCACATACTCTAACTACGCATGAATTACATTTAAAATATTAGGCATGCAGAGCAATAGAGATGATAAAGGCTTGGTTAAAAATATAAGAAGTTTTGTATTAACTGGCCTTATTGTACACGAAACCAGATTCTTCAAGTCAGGTGTGAAAAAGAACATCACTCCCAGCTCGGTGGATATGACTATATTCCCCCAACACTATATACATTTCATGTAGACGGGTATATTATACTTGTTACAACATATAGCTCTTAGTAGCAATTTCTCAACATCGATATAGCTCTGGTCAATGGAAAATTCAGTCTCTCTGTTAGTTAAAGGATATAGATGACAAATTAGCTGTGTGTAGACACTTAATTGTTTACCATTTTCATGCGATTTTTCAGAGTAATAATTTTCATACCTATAAGGGATTAAAACTAAGGACTTGCATTAAATACAAAATTGGCGGAGATTATGTACATAACCTTCTTCTAAGAAAATCTTTATAACTTCAATTTCGTACTTGCAACTGAAATGGTCATCCCGGGTTCTTGAAGAGCTCTTGCGTGAAACTGTATTCAAACTACAATATCGACAAATGAGATGACTTAGGTGAGCATAATAAAAATAAGTAAATCATAATGTATTTCACTATTGTCGCTGTAGTTCATATTTCTATAGAAGCAAGAAGTAAGGGTTGTACCAACCTGTAAATAAAGTAGTGAAACAACTTCAAGCATAATGGTGACCGAATGAGTCTCTCGGCAGTAACTTGAGATGAAAAATCCTGAGAATTAGTTTTAAACATGTATCACAATTATCATACGACAAACATGACAAAGAAGTAGCATGTAAAATGATTTTTTAGTAGTTAAAATCTCAGATGAATAGATACAATGCTATGCGTATGTTGCATAATTCTTTCCAATTTCTTGTCGAGCTTTTTCACAGCTAACCTACTAAAAATATACGAAAATGATCATAGATATTAAGTGCCCGGTTTAGTCATCCATTAAAAAGAATTAACAAAAAACTTAAGTAAAACTGGAACATCTTTCATACCACTCTTCTGCAAATGCTTCTAGTGATATCATATATGCTTTGACAAGCTGGTACAAAAACTATAGAGAAAACATCAAAGTCAATGAGGTTAGAATTAAGGTACATGTCGTATATATGTAAGGATTAAAAAGTTCACAGGAACATTGTCAACTCAGATTCTATGTCTGCAAGATGAACAATTTTAAATTGAGCAGAAAAGCAATGATCTAGAAATAATATCTTCAAGTGTAAGGGAAAATATAGAAACCTTCAAGGCACTGTGAAATTGTTGAACCTTAAGAGCATAACTCACATACTTTGAAGACGTACGTCCTATTATTATCTGGGCTTAGGGAGGGCTGTTTGGTTTAGCCTATTATTTGGGATATGGGGGTTGTCGAACAACACCCGCACCAAAGTCCATCAAGCATCTCCAATAACCACATTCACGACACCTTGTGGTTTTAAGTGAACGTAAATGAATTTAAACATTGTGTAATAGATGATACAATGGTTCAAGTTTATAAGACATACTGGTGGGATTCCGGATTGAAGGGCGAGCTCAGCAGCAGCCAAGGCGGTCAATGGTGTGAGCTCAGAGGGCTCTATGATCATTCTACAACCACAGGCAAGAACATGACCAACCTGGTACAACCACTAATATCTTAAGTATCATTATGAGTTACAGTATATCGATATGGGCAGATTCTGAAACAGGCATTGGCAAATGAAAATTCACCAATTCGCCACATCTGTTTTGAAACACAACCAAAATCAAGTCCTTCGGAAAAAGCCCCACCTTCCAAGTAATCATTGCCAATGGGAAATTCCATGGAGTGATTGCACCAAGAACAGCAGGGTTCAAATTTCACGAATCATGATGTGCTCGACAACATACTAAATTTAATACAGCATATAAAGAACTAATCACCTCTTTGAGGATAAAAAAGCGCCAATCAGACAGTGCTGATCGAATTATATCACCATAAATGCGTTTTGCGTCCTCTTCTTAAAACTCGTCAAACTTAGCTCTATATACCACCTGCAAAAGATAAAAAGGCTGCAAATTTCATGAATAATGATGTGCTCGACAACATACTAAATTTCATACAGCATATAAACAACTTATCACCTCTTAAGAATAGAAAAACGTCAATCAGACAGTGGTGATGGAACTATATCACCATAAATGTTTTTTGCCTCCTCTGCATAAAACTCGAGAAAATTAACTCCATATACCACCTGTAAAAGATAAAAACCATTCAAGACCTGCATAATCAGCAAGGTCCATGACAATAGTTTGCATATTGAGATAAAAAAAATGGTTTTATATTAACCTGTGTCATTTCCTCAGATGTGCTTATTTAGATACAACTGACTTGCAACCCTCTGAAAATATAGTGCCGTGTAAGAACTATTGCACAAGTTGTATATCTCCAAGAATTGCACGGTAAGGTTCAGTTGGAGGACCTATTTCCAGTACTCTGGAAAAAACACTATAATTCAGCATTCGTTAACTTATATAATTTGTATTAATACTAAAAGTATGAATTTTTTACCTTACCCCATGACCTGGACTGCAAGCAATCACCCAACAGCATCACGTGACCATGATTTTGTTAGAATGAAAAGAATAAGGTGCTTCATCATCAAAAACATGCAACTAACTAACCTGGGCCAGCAGTATTTCCACCAATTGCAGACATAACATGACTAACTCAGGTGTGCATAATTATTTCACATTCCTCACAGATTTAGAAATCTTGGATCTTGGTCTGGAAACTATAAAAAATCAGAAACAAAGATGTAGCGCAACTAACTCATATTTTCGTTCCTAAGAATTGATATTGTTTTTATGAACAATAAGTGATAAGCCGTTAAGTTCACTATACAGAGTTGTCGCAGTCATATATGACAGGTTCAAATATATACAATTTAAATAAGCTGATAGACGCGGAAAATAATCTAATCCAAACACCCCCTTCACATCAGTTCGATAAAAAATCGATCTAGTCACACCATAAATATTTTAAATATTTACAGTTCGGTGAAAAAATCTTATAATTTTTTTAGCATTCACACCACTTTACTACCAAACAGAACTAACGATCCTACCACTTGTAACTTCTACTTTTAGGATAGTACAAACCTAGATATCAATGAAGCAGGGCAATTATAGGTCAACTGCTCCCGACCCAACAGGTTTTGACCCATGACCACCCTATTTGTTTAGCACATAAGTAATGGCCAAAATTGCAATCAAGGCAGTTTTCGAGTTTATGTATAGAGGTAAAATTGCTAATAAAAAGGCATCTACCATTAAACCCGAAAATTAAGTAAGTTACCTGCAATTCTATCCAGAAGGTAATTGAGTGCAGCCCTGGTATCAACCCTTCTGATCTATAACAGGAGCCATCCAATGCGGGGTACCCTTCAATATCTTGGCTCTAGTCATTGTAGCCTACAGAAAAATATATGGGCACGTGGTTACGAAGAGACATAATTTAAATGGGATAAAATCTTAATCAAAACATAGCGTAAAAAACTATCAAAAATTATAGCATGCATACCAGCTCAAATTTATTGGAATAACCCAAATCTGCAAGCTTTACGCATACTTTTCCTGAGATTAACAGTACAAGTTCCAATATCATATATCAAATTACGTAGTATCTTAAAACTATTACCTCATGTGCTCTGCTGGTGGTTGCCATCAGGCCCATGACCCAAGTGAGTCATGATTTGAGCAAATTATGAATTAACATGAACATGTTTTATGCAACTCGTGTCAGTATATATGAATAAAAACAAATGAATACATGTCATTTCATGGGAGGTTTGAGCAAAAATAGCACCAAGCTCTAAAAAATAAAAGAAGAATTACTTACAAAGAAGCAGTAACATAGGGCATACTCTAACTCAAAGATTACTCACCTGTCACCAAAAGAACATTTAGTTCTTGTTTTGTTCTTCGTGGACTATGGGGCTCCTACTCCTACTATGGCTCCATGCCATGTCATTGTCTTTTAAACATTTGTACAATTACGACAGCCTTTTTAAATATCTGTAAGGAATTAACCCAAATATCTTTATATTTGGCACTTTTAAGATTTTTAAAGCAAAAAAATTCAGTTACTTATGTCTTCAGCAGTGGATATAGTATTTAGATGAAGATAAAGCGTACCAGTAATAGAACCTGAAAAAACAAAAGATTAGAAGACCCGTTTAGAAAAAACGATACTATTACCATAAACTTGACAGATTAAGAATACACAGCAGATAAGACTTCACTTTAGAGTAGAAAAAACGATGAATTAAAAACTGATATGTGATTCTTTCCCATGGTACTTCCTCAAATACATTCAAGGTTCAGCACTTGGGAATGATCAATGAAAAGGTTTACCTGTATCCACGACAACAATAGCAAAAAGTAAGTAACAATACATACGGACGTGAACCATAAGCAGGTTATAGATTTGAAGAAAAAGAGCGTACATTGGGACCATATTGCTTAATAAACCACTCTGAGTTTTTGGAGTTTGATGCTTCAAACATGGTCTTTTCAAGTCCTAAGCGCTCAATCACCTTAGCTATCATATTAGCTCTAGCTTCAAAGCATCTCTCTGCCCTTGTGATCAAAGAATCAATATCTCCCATACGTTCTGTATTTAAATGATCATTTTATTTTCATCATCATGCAGTTTGGCAAGAAACATATGTTCATCAAATAAGATTACACTAATTAATACCATATAACATGACAGACTTTAAGGATTATCATCATAATGCTAAAAATATATGGAACACTATGATCATAATATAGCCTAGTGTGCGATTAGGATCCTAACAACAACATATTAGCAAGAAGTATACTCATACCAAATGTTCGAGTTGTAGATGATATCTGCTGCACATATTCCAAATATGCTTTTAGAAAATGTTACATTGATACACATGACTGAGACTTTATAGCCACATAAAACTTCCCAATTGCAAAATAATACCTTCTCGAGGTCATAGATTAGAAGTTTGTTCAGCAGATCAAATCCAACATCAAGCATCAGACATAACAAGAGAAGCAAAAGTTTTTGCTGGGAATTCTCTTAATAAATTATACCTGGAAAATTCAGAATAGTAAATAAAATAAATTGAAAACGGCAATGAGACGGGCTTTGTCACCAACAGAAAGCTACAAAACCAGACCCGAAAATCACTCGTAGCTGGATGCATGGGAAAACAGTGGCAATAAAGAGATTACATGAACTTTGAATTTAACATAGAGTACATATATCAGAAAGTGGACACTTACTGATGCTTGGCAAATTTCAGATTGACTCCTTGAGGATCTTGAATCATTACTGATATTTGAATAAAATAGCAATACAAAATCAAATTGTTAACGATTATCTAGATATAATAATGGGAAACAGATAATAGATAAAAATTATCAGTTATCAATGCAAAAAGCAATACTTGGAGTATATTTATTCAAGTGTACGTTGGTCTTTGTTGCTAGCATGTAGAGTCAGGGACTTTGCTTATGATGTTTAGAATATGCGACTTGCACGTAAAGATCATACTTATCAAGCATTACGAACATGCATATATTTAAGAACAAAAAATATACTTGATGAAGACTTCATACAAAGATCACCTATGGAGGAGAAAACATAATGATTAGGTTTATATTAGGGTTAGGTTAAAAAAACACTGTTTTGTCATCACCTACCTCAAAGCTACGCACAAAACAAATGTTTTGATTTAGTGTTTTTGGAGAAGAAGCATGGCAATGAATGAATTTTCGTGAAAGCTACGCACAAAACATTGATTTAGTGTTTTTGGAGAAGAAGGATGACAATGAATGAATTTTTGTGTGTTTGTTTTGATTTATTGTTTTTATTTTATGTAGGCGTACGCATGTTTTTTTTTATTGTGTGATTACTGGGCTGAAAATTTATTTATGTAGACAATATATATATATATATATATATATATATATATATATATATATATATATATATATATATATATATATATTATCTCCATTGCATATTTCCTATATAGATTTTGAGATATAGAATCTCAACAAAAGAATGTGGTGGTTCAGTGGTTAACATACCACATAATATCTGTTAAGCTATGGGTTCGAATCTCGCAGCTCCTTTTTTACAAACATTAAATCCGGATTTTTCAAAGGCCAAAATAAATTTTAAAAATATGTGATGACATGGCAGATAATGAATTACTGGGCAATGA
>JARVZY010009780.1:0-42329 GCA_030686995.1 Artemisia argyi
AACACTTCTAAAAGAGGGAAAAGAGTTTCAAAATTACCTGTGAATTCAGGTGCTACCTAGAGATACTTTACTTCATTTCAATGTGTAAGCATTTTGATTATTTCATCTCAATACCATTGAACACCTTGAAAGAACAATCATTCAACTAATACGACTTTGAGGAGTACGTTTATATTGATTAATAGGGTGAATCAGGTTGAAAGTTTCTTCTTGTTGACTCTTGATAAACTCAATAAGTGATATACCTTGCTCTTATTCACACAAACATAAAAGTAAAGATGAAATTTGGTGAGTAGATGGAGTCCATGAGACCTTACTTAGATTTGTGAAACTTATTACAGTTAACTCTTTTATAGCTGAAATCAAGTCAGCAAGAATACATAAGATCCTAGATCAAGACGTACATACATCATTGTAATCAACTGCAAGGCCTTCCCCAACTCTTCGTCATAAATTAGCCTTTTAAACTTTCCACCAAGGTAGCCAACGGACAGTCCATCAACTGACTCAATGCCATATATACTTAAGATTAGGTTCAACCATTAACAATAATGAGCTATTATTAAACATAACAACAACACCATGTTCATTTAGACCATGCTGAAATTGTCGCCATTTTTCATTTGACCCAAACTTCAAACCAGGTTTCCAATCAAGATTTTCAGCAACACTTAATTCACTGCTTGATTTCCTTATTCTCTTATGTTTGATCAACGCTTGAATGCTAGTTTTCACTATTCCTTCTATGCTTTCAATATTCTGTGGTATACTAAAATATTTTTGTCCCTCGTAGTTATCTTTGTCGACTGTGTTCCACAATATGACTCGCTTATTACTTCCAAAGTACCTTGTCGAGTTTTGAGGTAGCTAAGATCATATCCTAGTGGATGTTTTACAAGATTGAGTACACTATTACAAGAGTCATGGTACTCCTTAGCACTAGCGACTTGCTTAACTCGAGCATATAGTCATCAAATTCTTCACCAAAACAACTTCATGCTTTAACATAATCAGCCCATGTTGGATTATCATTTCTTTTCGGAATTTCATCAAACACCCTGTCAACAACCACAAATTTCTTTACGAGCATTTCATCAAACATCTTATAGGCAACCCTTATCCCGATATTGACTGTTTAATTTCATACAGAAGAGTATTTTGGACGTCTAATGTGGGGTACTTTATTCAATAATCTTCAGTCTCCTAACTTCATCATTTTTTCAACAAAATAGGACAAGTGTATTTATCATAATTTTGAACAAACCTAAAAACAAGAGACCAATTTGAGACCATCCACTTCAAGTTGGTTGGATATATAAAATCAGTTAGTTTCTATGGCTTCAATTTTCAAATGTGAAGACTTTTTAGTATCAATTAGTCAAACGCCATTTTTTCCACAAAATAGGACAAGTGTATTTATGTGAACTTTGAACAAACCGAAAAATAATAAACCATTCTCTTAAAGTTGGTTGGATATATAACATCAGTTAGTTTCTATGGCTTCAATTTTCAAATGTGAAGACTTTTTAGTAGCAATTAGTCAAACGCCATTTTTTCCACAAAATAGGACAAGTGTATTTATGTCAACTTTGAACAAACCGAAAAATAATAAACCAATTTGGGACCATCCACTTCAAGTTGGTTGGATATGTAATATCAATTTGTGTCCACAACAAACACAAAACGTAATAATTCATCTTGAATCTAAACAACTTATATTGGCTTAAATAGTTAATCAAATGCAGTAAAAATTGAAATGACCAATTATTTTACCTATGCAGATTACTCTTGAAATCACATTCTTTTTATAAAAGGATAACTACAAATTGCAAAGACTTGAGAGTCATTTCATCAAACATGTTGCGGGTCATAAGAAAACTAAAGATTTATGCAGCGTTATAAGCAATAAATTTATGACATGCAATAGCTACAAATTGCAAAGACTTGAGAGTCTTTGGTCGTCTAATGTGGGACTACAAAATTTGAAATTTCTTGCTTTTTTTTTTTGCAAGTGGTTGTCTGGTCCACAAAATTTATATCTGTCTAGTTCAATTCTTCATTTTCTCGAAGTCTATATAAAGCTTCATAGAGCTGGTATATGTTTTCGTTATCAGATCAAAAAACATCAATACAATTTTATACAACATACATTACGAAAGAAAACATTTACTTTTACTTTATGCATACTCATGTTTTGTTTATTTTGTCACTTGTCTTTCTGTGGTTTAATACCACAACTGCAACTTCCTCTGGGCACCAACTTGTTGCTGCACCAGGAGGAGCTGTTCATAAGTGCATCGATAAGGAAAGGCAAGCTCTTCTTGATTTCAAAGCTAAACTTCAAGACCCCAAAGATCGTCTCTCTACATGGAGGACCGATGAAGAAGATAATTGCTGTGAATGGTGGGGTGTCACATGCAACAACCAAACAGGTCATGTCACAGAACTTGGATTGTCTGCCTATATTCATTATGACGACGGAACAATAACGGCAGGTTCGGATCAGTTAATTGGAGGTGAGATTAGCCATTCTCTGCTTAACTTAAGTTACTTAAATCATCTTGACCTTTCTGGAAATTCTTTTACTGGAACCATTCCAGAGTTGATTGGTACCATGACCCAGTTAACTTTTCTTGACCTTTCTGGAAATTCTTTTACTGGATCCATTCCAGAGTTCATTGGTAACATGACCCGGTTAACTTATCTTGGCCTTTCTAACAATCAGTTTACTGGATCCATTACTAAGTCCATTAGTAACATGACCCGGTTAACTTATCTTGACCTTTCTTGGAATCAGTTTACTGGATCCATTCCTAAGTCCATTGGTAACATGACCCAGTTAACTGTTCTTGACCTTCTTGAAAATCGGTTTATTGGAAACATTCCAGAATCCATTGGTTCTTTGGCCAAATTAACAGAACTTTCTCTTCGGGACAATAATCTCAGTGGAGCCATTCCCATGTCCATTGGTTCCTTAACCAATTTAACAACCCTCGACCTTAGTGAGAATAACTTCAACGGCACCATTCCAATGTCCATTGGTTCCTTAACCGAATTAACAGAGCTTTCCCTTGGTGGGAATAATTTCACTGGAAGCATTCCGAGATCCATTGGTTCCTTGACCAAATTGACATCTCTTAACCTTTCAGACAACTCTTTCAGTGGAACTATTCCTCAGGAATTTGGAAACCTCACCAATTTGGGATACCTTCATCTAGGTTCCCTTGGAAGTTGTATAGTTGAAAACTTAGATTGGTTGTCTTCTCTTTCTTCTTTATATGACCTTTATATGGATGGAATTTCTTTAGCCAAAGCAAATAACTGGGTAAATGTAATTATAGGTCTCCAAAACCTATCAGATTTAAGCTTAAATGGATGTGACCTCTCACAAGTCATGCATCCATATTCTTCATCTGTCAACTCTTCTTCATCTATGGATGTCCTTTATCTTGATAACAACAATCTCAACTCATCCATGTATCGTTGGTTGTGCCCATTAATTGGCAATAAGCTTGATGAGCTTTATCTCTCTAGCAACAAGTTTGATGGGAAATTTTCAGAATTTCTGAACAACTTGTCTGGATGCACATCAGCTACTACGTTAAGATATTTGTATGCTTCAAGTAGCCAATTCACAGGGTCATTGTCTGATGAGATCCAACACTTTTCATCCCTTAATTCCTTGAACCTATCTTATAATCAGTTGGATGGAACAATAAGTGACAAACTGTGGCAACTACCCAGCCTTCAATGGCTATACCTGTCTTCCAATTCCCTTAGAGGTGCTATCTCTGAAAACATTGGAAAATCAAATCTTTTGTATCTAGATCTTTCAAACAACTCACTCAAAGGAGTTCCTTCTAATGATGACGTGTCAAACCTTTCTCAGAGTATACAATATGTAGATTTCAGTTCTAACAAGTTAGGGCCTCGTTTCCCCAAATGGATAAAAAAACTGAAAAATCTCAAGCATCTTGATCTTTCGAGAAATAAAATCTCAGACATAGTTTCTACAGAGTACTGGAACCAGTGGCAATCTTCTCAGTTGTACCATTTGGATCTCTCTTTCAACAACATAAGTGGGAGATTACCAGAATCATTATCAAATCATCACCTTGGTATAATAATTTTGAGTGTCAACAACTTTTATGGTCCAATACCTGCTTTTCCTGCAAGTATAAATTTTTTAGATCTGTCCAGAAACAAATTCCATGGAGGAATTTCATTCTTGTGCCAAATGTATAAAAATTTGGAATTTCTTGATATCTCACGTAACATAGTGACCGGGCAACTTCCGGACTGTTTTCGGAATTTGACATATCTAAAAGTTCTTAATTTAGGACAGAATACTCTATCAGGAAGTATTCCTCCCTCTGTTGGGTGTTTGGGTCAACTCGAGACATTGAGTTTATACAACAATAACTTCTCTGGAGGATTGCCCGTGTCTTTGAAGAATTGCACCAAGTTAAGCATTCTGGACTTGGGGGACAACAGTTTATATGGTGATATTCCTGTTTGGATTGGGAAAAAGTTGTCAAGGTTGTATGCCCTTAGCCTAAAATCAAACAACTTCTTTGGAACCATCCCTTCACAAATATGTCAATTAGTAAGTCTTCAAATATTAGACTTGTCAGATAACAAGCTCTATGGAACAATCCCATCGTGTGTGAACAGTCTTACTTCCATGGTTCAAAAAGGATCGTTTTTCGAAATGAATGTACATCATTATCTTAGTTCTTTCAGTTTGAGAATTACTACGTTGGGATCCACTGGTTCTAGTGTTGACAAAAGCTATATTGACCATCTGTTGATTGAATGGCAAGGAAAGGTAAATGAGTTTAGTAGCATATTGGGACTGCTAAAGGTGATCGATTTGTCAAGCAACAATCTGACAGGACCAATCCCAAATGAAGTTACCAATCTGCAAGGATTGTTAGTACTAGACTTGTCAGACAACTCTCTAGATGGAGAAATTCCACGAGATATTGGTCAAATGACACAGCTACTAACTTTGAATTTGTCTAGAAACATGTTTTCAGGAGAGATGCCGTCAAGCATGTCTGACATGCATTCATTAAATGACCTAGATGTGTCATTTAATAACTTGTCCGGAAGAGTTCCACTAAGCACTCAACTCCAGTCCTTTCCACCTGAATGGTTCACTGGAAATGCAGAACTATGTGGACTTCCTACAAGGAAAACATGTCTCAAAGATGAAGATTTAGGAGTTCCACATGTCGTTAAGAGTGAAAGTGATGAACTTGAAAGATGGTTTTATGTTGGTGGGGCCACTGGTTTTGCTACTGGATTTTGGATAGTATGTAGCGCTTTACTTCTAAACCATCGAGGGAGTCGTGCTTTTTTTCACTTTCATGATAGGGTAAAAGATTGGTTGCATGTAACAATGGTAGTGTTCATAGCAAAATGGCGAAGGGTTGCGCGTGCATAGTGGTATATGTTTTTTATGTTTTTTTCCATCTACTTATTAATGTTTGGTACGTAGTATTGTAATTTCATGCTTCACTTGTATTTGATAGGGGTTTTTAAGTCCCCTTTATTAATAAAATTGCCACTAACACCATGGGTGGCTGTTTCCCCTCGTTGTGTGATATACCACATCTCCATATGTTCATATTATAAACTGTGTAGCTATATGATGCACGGAAGGTGTTTGATAAAATGCTTTACATAGAATTGCAACATAGTTGATGTTAATGCACTATGAAAGTAATAGCAAACGATTAATATGCTCGATGTTAGTGTGAAAATGCTCTTACTTTTTTAAACTGATTAGTGATTAGTAATGAACAAGAAATAAGTATGTTGGTAACTGCGGGTTTGTGGTGCAAGCACCTAGCATCTGGAAGTTATAAACTAAATAGTAAATATTAGATGAATAACTATGGATTTAACAGTCATAAACTAAATAGTAAATATTAGATGAATGACTATGGATTAATCTAGAGTAAATTACTTAACTGAACATTTTATTCAACTCCTTTACACATATAAACATCGCACGTAAAATTATCTAAAATGAACATCTTATATATTATCCATTAGATCTATTACTATATTAGTTTCTAACCGTTAGATCGAGTAAAAGAAATCCTAGGCGAGGTGCATGCGAGGCAGAAAGATAAGAGGGTTTAGGCGAGGTGTAGGCGAGCTGTACGCGAGGGTTTAGGCAAGGTGATGGTTCAGGCGAGGTATACGCGAGGTGAATTGAATTGTGTTACCAAGCGAGGAACTAGGCGAGGTGACAAGCGAGGTGCTTGGCGAATTGAATTGTTTTACTAGTGGCCCTAGGATAAGCACTAGGCGAATTGAATTACCAGAAGTTTTCAGGCGAGGGTTCATGCCAATTGGGTATGGATAGGCGAGGTTCTAGGCTAGCCCATATGTGGTGAAGATGGTGATGAAGATCTAGGCGAGGATCTACGCGAAAGGGGAGGTCTAGGCGAGGATCTACCGCGAAAGGGGAGGTCTAGGCGAGGTGATTCAAGCCAGGCGAGGTGATTCAACCCTAGGCGAGGTGACGGGCAGGTGGAGGCGTGGTCCTAGGCGAGGTCGAGGTGAGAGGAGGCGTGGTCCTAGGCGAGGTCAATAAATGGTTCAGCAAAAAATGAAATTTGAAAATAGTTCTCTGAATGAATTCGTGTGCATGGAATAAAATTTAGAGGGTTTGCATGGGAAAATGAAGAGGATGACAACATCAACATTGTCAAAACTATTAAAAAGATTATTACTGTGTTTTATTCAAGGGTTAGATGAAGGTACCCAAATACTTGCACAGTAAAAGCTATCAGCATTTATGAACTGTTGTAACAAAAGATATTTTCACTGCTCAAATAGTATCATGATTTCAATAAAAAACCATCAATCAAGTGAATAAAATCCCACCTTTCTCGGATATCTTAAGGATTCTATATATATATATATATATATATATATATATATATATATATATATGGGAAAATGTTAGCTACAATTAATTGTAGCTAACTCCCTACATTTTTTAGCTATATTCTGTGGGTCCCTGAGTTCATTTGTGGGTCCCTGATTTAGTTTTGTGGGTCCTGAATCCTTTCTTAGGTAATTTTAATGAAGGATTGTAGCTAGTTGGCTACAATAATTGTAGCCAACATATCCCCTATATATATATATATATATATATATATATATATATATATATATATATATATATATATATATATTTGGGTATACGAGGTTTTGTGATTCCGGCGATTATTAGGGCGAATGGAAAAGTGAAAAAGTTGATGGTGACATATATTGGTCACTTTGGTAAAGCATGTAAAAAATGTTCAATTTCGTAAATACACTTAGTATAACGTTCATTTTGGTAATTGGGTTATTAATATATGATACAAGATTATTTTTATGGATATTGATTTTACATGTGTTGGTGGTTGCTCGATCCTTATCACGTAACATTCCAAATCCTTGTTTATGCTTATTTTGGTATTTATAAACTTTTTATGCGTTGCTCTGTTGTACTAAAGTATGATTGCATATACCCAATTGCAAAAGACATGGATTTTGCCTCTTTTGTATATGATGCAGTGAGAACAGTTGCTGCTGAAACTAACCCTCGCATAATTGAGAGAAACTATTGTAGCAATTTACAAAGCTTCTATAGGCTATTACCGAGTACTATGTATTACATCAATTCATAATGTTCAAAAGTTGGATTTGAGGGTAATGTTATGCTCACTGTGTTTGATTAAATACTTGAATGAGTGAATGAATGGATTTATACCAAACAGATTAAATAAAACTTCATATTTTATAATCGCACAACTGTCATCTAACTGTGACCCGTCCCAAATTTCAAGGCCACCATTTTGACTCAAACCCAGCATGCCCTAAACCTGTTTTGTACCGAAGCCTTTCACCCGAAATTTAAGTTGGCTAGATTGACCCGTTACTCAAACCCGGTTTGACCCGACTGTTTTTGCCACCTCTACTAGTATTAGGGGCCAAGTATGTTTAAACTGTCAAACCAGAATGGCTCATTCGGTCTCACATTTTGCATCCATTAGACCTCCACCATTACTTCAATGTTAAATTAATACTACTATGGAGTGACACTAGCGATACATACCTACTTTTGGTTTAATCTTTCCCAAAGTGGAACAAAGTTAAAATACATGAAAAGCCGTTTCTCTTAATTGTAAGAGTACCCAACCCAAAATTTGACAAAAAGTCTCTAAAATTTTTGAAAACTTGTTTCTCTTCATTGTGGAGCAGGTTTTAGAATTCTATTAGATGAAATTAAATCCTCTCGTATATCACGCATTCTTCAACGTAACATCTATATTTAAACTTAGAGTAAACTAAATTTGATTGACTTAAGTTAACACTGTTATCTTCGGAATTGATAAACTTTTACGA
Organism: Artemisia argyi; assembly: GCA_030686995.1. Lineage (NCBI taxonomy): Eukaryota > Viridiplantae > Streptophyta > Magnoliopsida > Asterales > Asteraceae > Artemisia > Artemisia argyi. Next base: position 8,416 of record JARVZY010009780.1, read on the forward strand.
GATAACCTAAGAGGTATCCTTATTGATTTATTTCGATGAGTTTAATGATTATTGTTTCGCCTTTAACTACGACTATTGTATGTATGAAAGTATGAAACGTGGCTCAAAACATGGCTACTTTGTTTGTAACATCAGAGTGTGGAGTTGTGTAATCTAAAGAAAAAATACTTTTAAAAATATGTTAATTGACATAAAACCATTTCTAAATTGGCGGTTTACATCATGTTATATTGTCTTGTATTCTATTGCTATAAATGGGAACTTTATTTGGGCACATTCATTGCTCTTTGACCAAAAAAAATCACAATAATGAAGGATAAAATAATTCAATAAGGACAAATTGCAAAGACTGAGGCCTTGTTTCTTTTTTCCTCTAGATTAAGGGGTTTATAAGTGCAAGTGGGACCATGTGGGTCCATGTCTGGTTTAGCATCTGGATGAGGAGGATATCACTTTGCATCCTTCATTGATACAGACAAAATAAAAGAAATAAATGGTCCCCACACAATAAAAAAACAATATTAAATATGATAGTGGACCCAATTCCTTATGCAAAGGAAAAAAGAAGCAGGCTCTGAGAGTCATTGGACATCTTAGTCGGGACATCAAGTCGTCTATGGCCAACCCAAATTTAAGTCGTCTAAAAGTAAATTATGTAGGCTATTACAAGTACTATTAAGTTATGCGAGCCTAGGTGAGAGTAGTACCGGGTTGGGTGACCAACCGCGAAGTCCTCACATGGGGACCACAAGCTCTAATGATATCAACCAGCTACCTTAGAAGCCTGGGCCCAACCATGTGATGTCTTGATCCAACTAAAGGACGCGAGTTCGATTCCGTTCCGCAAGCATGGTTGGGTATTGGGTGGAGGTATTTCACAGGCATCAAACCTTTGCTGGGTAGGGTTGATGGGTACCATTATGGTACACAGGGTTGAGGTGTCCCTGCGAATCTACACTTTAAGATCTAAGTACTATTTATTTCGTCATTTGTATGTGAACTTCGGGATGGTATACTTGTCTTAGTTTTGTTTTTGTTTTTGGTTCTCATCCTCATTTAATTAGCTTGTTAATTGAGGTGGGGCGCGATATATTGTATCTTTTTTCTTTTGTGGTTCTTATATAACGTTGCCTTTCTAAAAAAACAGTAACATAAAATGCCTAAAATACGGCAATGTATTTTTGTTAATGACAAACTTGATATCTGACATTTATTGGGCTGCCCTCTTGACCCACCATGTAACCGACCCAACCCAAAGCCCGCACTAACCCAAAATACCAAAATCAGTCACTCTTTTACAATCCTACAACGCCATTACCACAAACAATGATAATTTTTTTACCTTCTTCAAATGATGGTTCCCTAATTCCACAACACCACCGCGACTCCGCTGGTATTCATGTCTTTAATAGATTATTGGATCAAATTTTGCTTTATTCTGATGCTCTAGTCATGAGTTTAATTGATATATCTGCTATGATTTGCTTTGTAGGTGTTCAATTTTCTTTGTGTGACATGTTAATTTTTATTGTATGTATTATATAAATCGATTTATGCATATGAATTGTGATTGATTAGATTGTACATTTGGGGTTAACAACAACAGCTTAGGTGCAAAAATTGATTTAACAATATTCTTCTAGCCAAAAGTTCTTTATAGATCCAACTTTTACTATAGAATCCATCAAGCAATCCTAACCACTCATTTTTTTTTTATCAAAATAAAAAAAATAAACTTCCACCTTTTTTTTAAAACTTAAATATTTTGCAAACCGTAAATCGTCAAGCTATAAAAAAATACCATCGCGACGAGAATTAAATTATCTTTCTATAGACATGCATTGTTATATACTTTCGACGAACTTTTTTTTCGATGAATTTTTTTTTTCGCCCAGAAAAATCATATATGATTCGTAAGAATCACATATGATTCGATTTTAACGAATCATATACATATATGATTCTTACGAATCATATATGATTCGTAAGAATCATATATGATTCGTAAGAATCGAATCATATATGATTTTTTACGAATCATATATGATTTTTAAGAATCATATATGATTTTTTTTGGGCGATGTGACAACTGCCAAATTAGGGAGCCATTTTGAAAACCCGCATTACGTTAAAGTTCGTTTATAAATTATATTAAAATTTTTATTCGCAACGAACTTATAAAAACCAAAAATTTTGGTTGATTATATTTAAAATTTTATGGAATCAATTTGGATTATCGATGTGATGAGAATTTATTTCGAGATTTTATTGGCACTACGTTGACTCCGGCACTAGAATAACCTAACTAAAATTTTATGTCTTGAGTTTACGGACTCGACTATATATATTTATTTATGAAACGTCTCGTGAGATATTAAATGTTTTGAAACGAGTTTCGGGTTTTGGTCCGTGTATTTTACACCTAGCCACCTTAACCTTAAATGTAATAATACTCTTATTACTATCTAAATTATTACTATTATTATTGTTTAAGTAAAGGAAAGAAAAGGAAAAAAAAAATAAAGATAGAGTAAAACTACAAATCGTCCTTGTGCCTGGTCCTCACACCAAACAAACACAATATTCATCATCTTCATTATCTCTCTCTCTCTTTGAAACTCCATCACCACCGCCACCTATATTGGCCACCACCGCCACTCCCACTCACAAAATAACACCACCATCTTAACCACCTCGTCCCGACCTATCATTTGGTATACAACACGCGCTCTAAAACCATCTCTAACACCACGAAATAATTAAGACCGCCACGATAACACCACCTTTTCATCTTTTTCTTGTTGGGTTTTTGAAGAAACGTAAGATTGGAGTCGTTTTGAAGGTATGTGACCACGAGTTGCAACTCGTGTGTCTCAAATCGTGTCCCAAACCGGGGGTACACGACTTTTATTAAATGGGTTTTGTAAAATACCGATGGGAAATGATATTTTGATGAAGAAAACTTGTTTGGTATCCGGGTTGTGTATTGTGGGTTGTTGTCGACCTGTTGACCACGAGCCGTGGCTCACGGCTCATCATGGTTCGAGCCTATGGCTTGGTTTTGATGATTAATTGTCGACCTAGTACTCTTGTTATCAAGAGATTGATATTGGAGTTTGATTGGTTATTTGGTTTGGACTAAATGTGACCCTTGTTATTGTTGTTGGTATGCCGCGACCATAATGGTCCTTTTGGCAGCTCGGTGCTCGTATGAGCCTTAGCCGTGACCCAAGTTGGGTTCGGCCAGATTTGAGGATCTTGTGTTGTTATTATTGTTTGACATTATTCATGTTGTTATTGTATATTGCTGCTATTGTTGTTGTTGTTTTTAATGTTGTTGTTGCTCTTGTTGATGGCCGAGAGGAGAAGAGGCCGAGACCCTCGTGGTCTCGGAAATGGACTTATATTATTCTTGATGTTGTGTTGACGAATTTGATTGGGGCCCGATTGTGAGACGGTCACTTAGATTGACGGAGATAGGTTAGTCGGGTGCCGTAGTCGGACCCTATTGTTGTAGCACGTATTTTGGGAAATTGTTGGACGGAGATTGATTACTTGGTTTGACTTGATTATCATTTTATTTGGACTTGGACAATGAGCCGAGAGTGATGACTCGGACATGTAACCATTTCGTATGACTCGATAATTATTTGTAATTAAACACAACTAATAAAACTCGTAATAATATTATTAATAATATAAACGTTTATATAAATATATAAACGTGAAAACGTATATATATTTATACAAGTGTGTATATTAATAATAAAACGATCACGAGTAATATTATAATAATAACACGACTATAAATATTATGCTATGAAAGTAGTGTAATAATATTGGGAGCGTTATTATGATTAAACGCTATAAATAACGATGAAATCTTGACGTTGAATAGATATTTAATAAAATAATATCTTTTAATAAACGAGGAAAACTATCGAGTTATACGGGGTCGTGGTCACTTGAGTCCAAGTGGATTATTATTTGTGACGTTTGTGTTGTCACGGATATATGACGATTAATACATTCATTTTCGATAACTACGTAACTTATTTAATCGACGGGTTAAATAAGAGCTATTTAGTTTGTTGGAACCAAAGTTTTACTATTTTATCAAGTCTCGGTCATTTGTAATAATAGGTTGCTTAAGTTATTATTTTCTTACACTTATGTAATGTTACAAGTTTACTAGACTTAAGATATGTGGCCCATGGGCTTGAAAGCCCATATGATTTGGAGAAAGGAAGGAGAGGGAGTGTTGCCCTAGCTCCTTCCCTATATATAGTATGCTTAGGTCTATGTAATACTTGGTTGGTTATTTGATTTCCTTAATGAAACTCTTGCTCTTTCACCTTTCATATTGTCTCATAATCAACCATCTCTTTTCTCATCTTATTTCTTTCTAAATCATACTTGTGTTTACATAAATGGTGACCTAACAAGTGGTATCATTCGCCTAATAGAGATTGAAGTGTGTTTCTTGGAATTTACATGGGGTTTAGGGTGTATTTCATCTTCTTTTTGCATTTTTCTTTGTTTCTTTCACTCAAATCTTGAAGCTTGGACAAGTTTCAAGGTTGATATAGTGATTTGAAGCTTAGTATTTGCATTAAGTTTTGATTTTTAAGGCTTTTATCACATGTTCTTATAGTTTCTTAAGGTTTTATTGCTTCTTTGATATTGGAAAACTAATTTTTGGTAGCAAAATCTTTCATTTTTTAGAGTTTTCTAAGTATTGGTGAAGTTACTTGATCATTAGAACCTTAAAACTAGGCCTTTTTTTCTTCAAAATTTTTGATCTTTCTGATGAACAGTACATCTTACGCGTAAGTTGGTCGGGAATAGTACAATCTCCAGCTGTCTACAGTACTTTTTGGTCGTTTTACGCATAAAACTAAGGTCAAAACCCCTTTTCTACGCATAACTTTGGTCAAAACCCTGTTTCTACGCTTAAGTTGCATTTCCTACGCGTAAGTCCATTTTCTACGCGTAAGATTCTACGCAGAAGTTGAGATTCTACGCTTAAGTTGCCATTCTACGCAGAAGTTGTGAATCCTACGCATAAGTATCACTTTCTACGCAGAAGTTCAGTTCTTACGCATAATATTATATCTTACGCGTAAGTTTCTGAATCCTACGCATAACTTCATTCAAAGGTCTTCTCTTCGTGCTACGGTGACTCAGTACTTTCCTAGCTTGGATAAGTTAGTGGAATACTTCGACTTCGGATATCTTTCAAGCTTGGATAAGTTTGAAAGATTTGTTTGGTTTGTGAACCTTACGCATAAGAATCCTACGCATAAGCTTAAAACTTACGCATAAGGTTATATCTTACGCATAACTCACAAGTTTACGCATAAGATCATACTTTACGCGTAACTTTAAAGTCTACGCATAAGTTTCGTTATTACGCGTAAGATTCCAACTTACCCCCGGGATTTTTGATCTTTACCAAAGGAACGTGCATTTCAATCTTCTACAAGATCCAACATTCACACAAGTCTCTTTCTACTATCTTCTATCTTATTTTCAAAAAAAAAAAAAAAAAAAAAAAATTTGGCGGGAAATTTTGAGTAAAATTTATTTTCTACAGTAGACTAAACGTTCAATTTTTACGCGAAATTTAAATTTTGGTATAACGTTGAAAATTTTGGCCCAAAATTCAAATTTTTAGGCCAAAATTCAAATTTTTTCGGTGAAATTTGGCGGCAAAATTTTTGAAACTCAAATTTTTCTTGCAACCTTTAAATTGCATTTCATAGTGATTTTCAAATTTTGGGAGAGAATTTTTTCAAATTATTTTGGAGGAAAAACCAGAAATCACTATTTCGACCTTGAGTGTGACATTTTGTTTGATTATTTCGATTATGTCGCAACAATCAAGGGGGAGAGATATGTCATCTACAATGTCTCAATTACCTTCTTCCAACTACTCTCATCAGCAGCAGTCATCAGCAACTGTACCTTCTTCCAACTACCTTCATCAGCAGCAGTCTTCAGCAACTGTACCTTCTTCTAACTACCTTCATCAGCAACAATCATCAGCAACTGTACCTTCTTCCAACTACCTTCATCAGCATCAGTATCATCAACAACAAAGTCACAGCTCCCACATTCGTCATGTTCTACTATTTGGCAATGAATCAAGGCCTCCAATGTTGCTACCAGGAACATATACTGTTTGGAAACGGAGATTTCTACAATGGCTCACAGATCGTCCTGCTGCAGATCTCATGCTTAATTCCATTCAAGATGGTCCATACAAAATGATATTTCTTGCTAACTCAACAGGGATTATCAGACCACAAACTGATGAAGATTTGAATGCTACTGAACTTGCTCAGTACGATGCTGACCAACAAGCTGCATGGTTCATGACATTAGCCCTTCCCAATTCAATTTACATGAATATGGACTTTCAAGCCAGTGCTTATGAAATGTGGAAATATCTTGAAGCTATGCATCATACAAAAGAACTTCATCACATCAGAATGAAGCAAATTCTTGAATCTTGTTTAAGCATGAATCCTCTGAAGACCATTCTCCCTGCTCCACCATCTCCAGCTGTTGACCATGGATCCTTAATTCACACTCCAAATGGTCTCTTCTTCAATCCTCCGAATGCACCTGAGCCTTTCTTCATTCCACAGTACCATCCTGCAACACTACATAATAATGTGCAATCTCTTCTGCAAAATCTAGTGAAGCTTAGTCAAGTATCTTCTAAGAAAGGCAATGGCGATATGTCTTCAACTTCTGAATGCTTAAACACAATGAAAGATACTGATGATGAAGAAGATCTTATCGGACCAAGCATGGCATTTTTGGCATATACGGAAAATATTGCAGATGTGGAAGCTCAAGATTATGATTCAACTCCAGTCTTTGACGATAATGTTGAATACGATGCCACACTTAGTCAAATGGAAGTTGAAGGGGGTAATCTCAATGCTGTTTTGCAAAGTGTCATGGGAGATATTCCATCTGATGATGAATATGCAGATTTGGAATCCAATACAGCAGATTTGGAAACCGATACAGCAGATGTGATGTTAATGGCAAACATGCAGGAATCTCACATGAATAATACATGCCCAGAGCATGATTCTGATGATTCTGAAGATCCAATTGTGAGATTAAACGAAGAGAAAATGTATCAATCAAGGTCGTTGATGCATGAGTTAGAGACATATTTAGTGAAGAGATGCATGGAACAGTGTAGATCACTTAAGTCACACCTTAAGGTCCTCTCAAACAAAGACTTAGCAGGAACTCGTTCCGAGTATGGATTCAAACGGGCATTTCCATCACTCCTTGGAGAAGACTTCGACATTTTCACGAATATGATGTTCGAAAACATGAATCAACTTGAAAAGCAGCTTGTATCAGAAGAAGTTCACGAGAATGAATCCAACGCCACCTTCAGAGTGATCAAGGAACAGTTTCAGCAGTTCATCAAATCCTGAATCAAGGATGAAGCTTTCAAAGACATATTGATACGAGATTTGGATTCGATTGAGAAGGCGATTCTTCACAGAAGAAATTATGTCCAAAGAATGAATGAACAGAAGTTGCAGATTCAAGAAGAGCAATCTAATATGGTTAATGCATTGGAAGCTAATTTGGGTGTCATGGAAAGCGATGGGACAGAATCAGAAGTGCAGGATGACAACAGCAGATTGGGGAATGATACAGATGAAGACTGTGCAGAGATCATACCCTTCTATGACTCAGAGCCCAACTTTGACAACGAACAGATGGATGAGGAAGATGTCATACCCATCTATGACACAGAACCGAACTTTGACAAAGAGCAAATGGTTGAGGTACAATCTACTGTTGATCATATTATGCCTGCAAATGAGAAACAACAATCTGAGCAACCTAACTTCAGTAATGAAGGAGAGGTTGACCAGAATGTTGTACAATGTCTTAACAAACATTCTGAGTCTGAGTCCTTACCTGATAATCCAATAACTGATACATCATACCAAACTCTTGAGTCTGAAAACATTCTTCTCAAAAAGACCATTGCCCAGTTTCATAAAGATTTTTCAAAACTGGAGGCACATTGCATCTCACTGGAACTCAAATTGCAAAACGAATCTCTAAATTCGGGCAACAATGGTCAATCTTTGAATGAACAAAGTAAACGTGTGGATACATTAGTTAAAGAAAATGAGCTTTTAAAAGGTCAAATTCAAGCAAAGGTGTTTGCACATGCTGCATTACAAAACAAATTAAGAAGACTGACTGGCCAGAGTGCGGATACTAAGTTTGCAAAACCATCAATCTTGGGGAAACCGCCTTCTCAAACAATCAGAAAACAAGCAGTGGTTAGACAACCAACTGCATTTAAATCTGAACGATCTAAATTTTCAAAACCTCGGTTTGCCTCCCAAGTTGTTGAGAAAAACAATTTGACAAAACCAGTCACTCCACATTCTTGGCCTAAGGAAAATGCATCTGTGTCTGCCAAATCTCAACACGTGATTATACCTGGTTCATCTAGGATTAGTTCGAAAACAGTGTCTAAAACGAGCATTAAAAGTAAAGAGTTTTATGGAAAATATGACATGTTCAAGAACTATGATCTTGAAAAGGCTAGGAAAAAGGTGCTACTTCAAAAGGATGGAATTCTAGGTTCAAAACCTTGTGTGATGCCTTCCACTTTAGTGCAGAACACTGCTAGTAGTAGCAAACCAAAACCTAAAAGTACTCAACAAACTAATAGGAATTGGCTAGCTTCTAAGAGTAGTTGCGTAAATAATCATGTTGTTGGTGCTTTAAAATATCTTCAAAAGGGAAATTCACTTGAAAAGGCTCAATCGACTAAGACAAACAAACCCGTTGAACCAAAAGTCATAAGTCAGAAACCTAAGAAGTGGATCAACATAGGACGTAGGTTTTCTCCAAGAAGTGATGCTCCCACATTTCATTCAACTGCATCTAAAAGGAAAACATCTCCTAGATCTAACATTAGGTGGGTACCTACAGGTAGAATTTTCAAATCGATTGGTCTTAGGTGGATTCCTACAGGAAAGATTTTAGACATTTGCACCAAAACTAATGTGAACTCCACCATATCTACCCCTGAGACAAGAAGGAAAACCGTCGGAATTGTGTGTTCGAGTGTCAAGAAGATAATTGACTCTACATCTTTATGCTTCTAACATCTGGAACCCAGTTTCTCTTGGGGATCCGTGTTCTCTATTTTTCTTGTCTCTTCTTTCTTTCTTTGCAGATATAACAGGAATGGCTTCGGAACAAATCAGTTTCGGACCCGAACTTATTGTAATGGCTTCTGAGCACAACAGCTTAGGACCCGTAATCAACCGTTTAAAAGCACTTCAGCAATGGCTTCGGAGCAAAACAGCTTAGGACCCGCATCCAACCGTCTAAACTTTTCGAAATCTTCGGCTGAACCATTGTCACTCTCTCGCAAGGAATTGGAAACCCTGTTTGCTCAACTGTTTGATGATTCAATTGAAAACCTTCCTCAAGAAGTCTCACCAATTTCCGCTGCACACCCTGAGAATATTCAACAACCACTGTTGAGAAAGACGGTCCTCTAAGTGAATCTCCAACAACAGCAAGACAAACCGCTTCCAACTCCAGACAATCATCTGAAGATCCATTACAACAATCAGTACCACAACCTGCAGATTATGATGGTAATGCTTTCTCCAATCCATTTGCAACGACTCCAACCGTTCCTGATATAATAGAGTCGTCTTCTCGCAATTTGGATCTGTCTAATATGCATACGTTCTATCAACATCACCCTTCGACACATCAATGGAATTAAATGGATTTGGAAAAACAAGCTGGACGCAGAAGGCACAGTGATTCGCAACAAATCTTGTTTAGTTACAAAGGGATACAGTCAATGAAGCAGGATTGTACATCACTGTCATCAACAAAAGCTTAGTATGTAGCCATGTCTGCTTTCTATGCTCACGTAATTTGGATGAGAACTTAGCTCACGGACTACGGCTATGTATTTGACTAAATCTCAATGTGCTGCAACTCAAAGTGTGCTTTTGCAATCTCGTGCAACACCATTCATCATTCCAAGGCCATACAAATTGCTCTCCGCTACCATTTCATAAAGGAGCATGTTGAGAAGGGTACAATTGAATTAGAGTTTGTGGTAACTGAATACCAATTGGCGGACTTGTGTACAAAGACATTACCTCCTTCAAGGTTTGTTGATTTAGTTCACCATATTGGTATGCGGTGTTTGACTCCAGATGATTTGCAAAACTTTCTTAAAAACTAAGAGATTCAAACATCAAACTTTTTTTGTAAATATTCTATCATAAAGAAAATAAAAAAACTGCAAAAAGAATCTTCTTTCTCTGTGTACAAACTTCTAATCTTCAAAACTATGTTCCTACATTAAAACATATTTTGCTTTACATTGTCAAAATGGAACATGTTTTGAGGGGGAGAAAATTTTTCACAAAATCATGAAGTTTGCACACCTAATCATTATTCTTCAAGGATAAAATGTTTCTTCATCATTCGGATTAAAAACTCATTTTTCAAAAGATTCTATGATCTCTCGAATTAAAATGTGCAAAAATGTTTCACAAAATAAATGCTAATTCGAGGGGGAGAAAAGAAATTTTTCGGCAAGGATTCCAATTTAACCATGTTTAGACTTCAAATGGAAAAGTAGTTAACCTTTTATGAGTAATGTTCACAAAAGTCTTAAACTTAGGCAAAAGGACATTGCATGAAAAAAATAAAACATGCTCGCATCAATGTTTTCACAAATGTTCTCAAAAGTTTCACACATAATCAGACTAACAATTTTTTATCCTCGATTTCTTTTCAATTGTGAGTTTCAAATTTCTTTATGCTTGTTGTCTAATCGTTCCCTAAATGTTTCAAATGTTTTCAACGGTCAAAAAGGCATAATCAGAAACTAGGGTTCATGTAATTATCGATCGGGGCATTTTTTTTTATGTGTTTAGTCTATTTAATTATTTCATATAACTTTAGAGAACACTAAAGAATGCTCGATTGGTGTGTTTGCACGATTAGAAACAACATAGGTTTGTAATCATGTGATTTAGGGTTTAAGATGTCGATGTATTTGCTGCTACTACTAGGGCGTTTGTTTGTTCAATATTCTTGCATTTTGATGCTAACATGCGTGCAAAGTCTCAAATCATAACCCCAAACCATGATAATAATTGGAAAATTTTGAGTGAAAGAATGAATTAATCTGTGATCTTGTGTGTTAATCTGAGAATTCTGAGCACTTAGGAAGATTTAGAATGAGTTTTTGATTCATCCGCATACTTGTTTATGCCTGATGCATTTTCTCTGTGTGCAAGTACATGTCATCCCATTGAAAGTCAAAACTTCAACAATTGTCAAAATGTTTCTCACGGAACATACTTTGAGGGCAAAGGGTTAAATGTGTTAAAGGTTAAACTGGTAAAAGGATTCAAAATGGTGAGAAACAAATTTTTCCAAACTCTGCACTCTCATTTTACACCGGTAAAGCAAGTGTGGAGACCAAAACAAAGTCATTCAAAACCTTTCAAATTTTCACAATCTGGAATGCTTTACACAATAAAAGAATGTCTATGATCTGAACATCCCAATTACCGGATGTTTTCCATGCATCACAAAAACGAATCTTCATAAAGAACCCACGAGGTTCAACTTTAGATGGAAATCTTTTTCAGATTTTAAAACTCAAAAGAGAGACTCTGGGTCTCAAACAACTTTTCAACAGTAAAAGAGTTTTAAATTTCAAGCATTCTTTGTTGTATAATACTTGATTATGTTTTCTAAAACCTTGAGCAGAGTCGTCTCACGAATTTTTCAAAAAGTATTTTATAATACGATTCAAAATTCTGCTCAAGAAGACTTTCTCTCGAATAACATTCATTATTTGAGGGGGAGTATTTTGTTTAAAGAAAACTAATTTTGTATTAAAACAACGACTTGTGCACTCATATCAGTGTACAATTCGGTTTTCAAAGAAAGGAAAGTGCCTTGCTAAACCATTTTTTAAAAACAAAACGTGCACTTTTCCTTGAAAACAAGAAGTTCTCATGCAAAGCTTATCTAAAACTTCTTAATCTTGAGCAAAATTTATTCAAAATTTTTCAAAAGGTTTTTCAAAACTTTTCAAAATTTTGCTCAAGATTTTTCAAACCTTTACTCCCCAATTCGCTCCAAAGTTTAAAAATGTCAAAACACATGCTCGTTTTGAGGGGGAGTATTCAAAATCAAAATGCTTTGTCAAAATCATGTTTTGATGGTTTGTGCACACATAACAGTGTACAACCCGAACTTGTAAAGAAAGGACCCTGAGGTACGCTTCAGTGCCTCAATCCTAATCTAAGGAGCGAAGGCTTCTTACTTTTGAGTAGAATTAATCAAACTTTTATGATTTTTCATAATTCTGCTCAAAAGGACAAGTATTTCACCTCAATAAGACCTAATCACTTGTTGAGGGGGAGCACTTGTCAAAACAAAATACTTTGCTCAAAATCAAAAGTTCTTTGTGAATCTCCCCGTAAGACTCAAAAGGCATATTTTAATCTAAAATTTTGTCAAAAACATCATTTTATATGCTATTTTTTAGGGGGAGAAAATGAAAAAGTGATTAAAATATACGAAGTCAAAGTTTAAAAGTTGTATCATGTGCGAGCTAGACTCAGTAATGACCCAGGAATTGACGAGACAATACAAGTTAGAAATATCGAAAGGACTTATCCTCGACGGGTAATAACATCAAGTTAGTTACTAGAGCTAGTTGTCACCTAAAAGCTGACAATGCATCTCTTTAACTAGCCACGTAAGCGTGTCTCGAAAAGGATATGTCTTAGTAGAAATGTACCGTCTCGAGAAACTTTCTGTGAACTTGATCAGGCCAGGTAATAACTTCAAGCTAGTTTAACTAGTGATGTAAGCGTGTCTCGAATCGGTCTTGTTCACGGAAAGTGGATCAATTCAAAAGTGATTGCTCCTCCCGCATGTGCAAATTTACTTAAAAACTTATGAGCACATGTGCAGGGGGAGCCCTTCAAAAGTGTACACAAAACTCTCAAAGTGTTAAACAAAATATTTGATTAACACAAACACTTTGAGAGATTTTCAATCAAAGGTTTCTTGGCTACTGTCGGAGTTATAAGGTGATTAAGATAGGAATATCCGTCCTATGATCTGCCAGAGCCGGAGGGATCTACCCAAGGACATCTCCCATAGTTAGAATTAGAAGTCCTTAGGTATGATACGAAAAAAAAAAGGGAGAAAAGAATGAAAGGGAAAGAAGGAGTTGAAGAATTAAAAAGAAAAGTAAAGAAAAGGGTGAAAAGAAATAGCCCTCCATATGTTCAACCTTAGGGCAGACACCGGGTTCAATACATATGCTACTGGTTGTTGCAAAAGTCAACACCAGTATTGAAGACAAAATCGTCATGGACCCAGTGACGCAATGCACTAAACCTTCTTAACCACTCAAGTTCTCTTAAAAGGACTTGTTTCATTCTCACGGGGAACCCGCGTAACCTATCGACCTATCTCTTAGAGACGGTTGATATTGAAGCAGGAGACTCCACCCCAGTCTCCGCATAAGAAACCTAGGTGTGCACTTATAGAGTCTAGAGCCATGAGATACATCAAAGATCTCTTAGGAACACTTAGTATTTCTACAACTGGTGTTCTACATCAACGGGCATCAGTTGTAAATTATCGAGTCCTTCGCAGATCTTAGCAATCTGCCGAGAACGTTTATGAGAGGATTACGTAAGTATTTCTCAATGATTGGACGGAAATCCTGCCAGGGTCAACATCAAACAGCCCTGACAGCAGGTCACTTCGGTAACCTCTCAAGGGTTACGCTTAGTGTTTGCGGTGGTTTCTTAGCGGTCTACAGTCGTGGAGTGATCCCCAGCGACTCACCCAGTCATTGAGCTACTTAGTAGGTCTCGTAAGCTCCTTCGGGAGTATCTGATATGGGAACGGCCTTGATAAGGATTAGAAGGAGTCTTCACAATATGCTGTTGACGATCTCTAGTTCCTTATCTGTAAGTACCGGATGTTTTATTGCTAACTGTTTACATGCAGGGTTACATCATTTCCATGGCGACGGATTCCACATGCTCATACATGCATCTTGAAGTCATCAAAAGCTCCCTCAAAAGATCAAAGCAACACAAAGTTCAAAGAAAGATTCTACACCAAAAAGAAGAATCTACAAAATATAAAGACTAAAGATCTTAAGTGAAACAAAGGGACTACGTGCATGTATAAGTCAGAATTCAAAGATGTATGAGCATGTTGGAATGGCCGACGACCACCATAGACGCAGAAGTGACGCATGGCAGATAACTTCATAAGATGATCACTACCTCATCAACAAAGATCAAAGAACAATGAACGATTTTGAAGACGTCTAAAGCCTTGAAAGTCAAAGATTAAGATGAAGACGTCAAGAACCGTGATGACCGACCCTTAGGGGGAGATTGTTGGAATCATACTTTTATATTTAGTCAAGTCTCGGTCATTACATTTTGTAATAAGATGATCACAACTACATCAACTAAGAACAAAGAACGATGAATGATTTAGAAGACGTCTAAAGCTATGAAAGTCAAAGATTAAGACGAAGACGTCAAGCAACCATGATGACCGACCCTTAGGGGGAGATTGTTGGAACCAAAGTTTTACTATTTTATCAAGTCTCGGTCATTTGTAATAATAGGTTGCTTAAGTTATTATTTTCTTACACTTATGTAATGTTACAAGTTTACTAGACTTAAGATATGTGGCCCATGGGCTTGAAAGCCCATACGATTTGGAGAAAGGAAGGAGAGGGAGTGTTGCCCTAGCTCCTTCCCTATATATAGTATGCTTAGGTCTATGTAATACTTGGTTGGTTATTTGATTTCCTTAATGAAACTCTTGCTCTTTCACCTTTCATATTGTCTCATAATCAACCATCTCTTTTCTCATCTTATTTATTTCTAAATCATACTTGTGTTTACATAAATGGTGACTTAACATAGTTGTTTAAATTGAGTATATTAATGGGCATCGTATCCTACGACGCCCATAGGTTGTGGTATGTGTACGAGAATAATAAGTTGCTAAGTATCTCGTGAGATAGCCAAATTGACGAATTTGGTAAGCTTAACGATATAATTAGTGAATTTATTAAACTTTGATATATACCATATAGTACTTTATGTGCAATGTGTGGCCTAGGATTCGGGTATAATCTTAGAATAGTATATTAAGTAAATAAATATGGGGATTACCAAATCGACGGATTTGATAAACTTTGATATTTATTTAAATAATATATTGGACTAATATTAGACCTATAGATTGTTTTATTATCCTTTTGTTGGGACTTCTTGGTTTGAGTTGTGCCGACCCACCACCCGTATGGAATCCAAACGCCAAACTCCAAACTAATACGAGATTTATACGAGAAATGGATTTTCGGAAAGCAAAATGGAAAACGTTCGGGTTTGGGAATATTCGATTTTGAGGAAATGATTTCTGAACGAGTTGATATTGTTAGTTCGTGCCGAGTCCGTAGTTGCCGTCTTTAGAGTTACCATACATCTTACTTCTACCGATTTCTTATTGCTGATTTCTGGACTTGAGTTGAGTCATAGCCCCACTTTTACTCTTGAACTATGTTTTCAATACTTGGGGTGAGAAACGTGCAAATTATTTTATGTGGACTATTATCGCTTCTATATTCTTTCTAAAACTTGCTATGCGTATGGACTAGGATGTATTGTCAGCTTTAGTCACATATATTTTGTGTGTACTATTCAAGGTTGGCTTATTTGGTTATTGGTGGATTGTCAGCTTTAGTCACATATATTTTGTGTGTACTATTCAAGGTTGGCTTATTTGGTTATTGGTGGATTGTCAGCTTTAGTCACATATATTTTGTGTGTACTATTCAAGGTTGGCTTATTTGGTTATTGTTTGGAATTGTCAGCTTTAGTCACACGGTTCGTGTGTACTATTCAAGGTTGGCTTATTTAGATACTGTAGCGTGCTCCTATAGGTTATTAATACTTCGGAGGTTATCCGAGTATTTATGATATTGCGGGGGTTACCCGAATATCTATGTTAGAACGGAGGGTATCCGTGTGTTATGTTGGAGCGGAGGGTATCCGCAGGCTTTTAGTAAATCCTTAGTCTAGCTAGCAAGCGTTTTGCGTATATGTCCACTATATTGAGTATGAACTTAAACCTATGATCTCACCAGCGAAAGCTGACTTTTAGCACGTTTTCTCAGGAAATTAAGTGATGCTCTATGGATGCTTGGATTGGAGGCTTGGCAATGGCACCGGTTATGGATCTATTTTTCTAAAACTCTGATAAACTATTGTGGACCTATGTTTATTTCTTTTGGGCCTTCATTTGGATAATTCTTGGGATAAATGTAGACTTTAAAACCCGTTTTGGTTGTGTTTTTCTTATGTTTACTTTATCTCGTTCTTTCATGACTTTGAATGGATACCAATCCCCGTAGCACCCTGAAAGCTTGTTGAGTCTTCCGCTGTATCAACTTTTGGGGGTGTTACAGGCGGAAATTAAAAAAAAAAAGTTCGTCAAAAGTATATAACAATGCATATCTATAGAAAGATCATTTAATTTTCGTCGTGATGGTTTTTATTTTTTTTTATTTTTTTTTTTTTTTTTGTAGCTTGAAGATTTACTGTTTGCAAGATATGTTGTTTTGAAAAAAATGTGGAAAATATAAATGGGTGGCTATGATTGGTTGATAGGTTCTATGGCATGTATGGGTTCTTCATAGATCTCAACTCTATTCTTCTATTGGGTTGAAACGTCTAATAATAGCCATGTTTGGTAGGAGCAATATATTTGCTTTAGAGTGCAACATTATCATTTTGATAAATGACATTTTTTATATGCTTGACTCATTACCCCCGTTAGTCAAACTTGTAGTCACCTAAACGACACGATGTTTGGTTTTGATATCACATCCTTTAATTGCAAAAGACTATTTTGGGCTATGGTAGTTTACCCAAAAGCTTGTCAGCATACACGGAGGTTGGGATTTATATTTACAACCGATGGGTTAAGGGTTGTTTAATAAAATAGTTAAGAGTATTATATTTATTTATTTATTATTTTTTTTTTTTGGGTAACCATCCACGGGGTTTGAACCCACCGCTACACAGACTCAAACCAGGTAAAGCCCTCCCATTTCCGGAGGTAGTTTAGAAGGTAGATTTGTTTATTTTGTAATTGGTAACGTTTATTAAGCATTAGTTTACTATTTATGGAATATGCTGGTATTTGAAGTGTAGATGTCCCAAAAGACTATAGACCAACAACATACGCTGAATAGTGTTTATTTTCAAGTAGAGATCCCCTGATAATGTATAATAATTGTGCTAGATCTCACCTGTGCGAGCTGAATGTATAATAATTAACATATGGTCCTGTGCGAGCTGAATGTGCAAAAGATGGGAACACTCATGTGAGACTTGCAGCCGAAATATTTCCTCTGCATACACTTCCATTAACTAAGGTATGTTGTTTTATATTATGTCGAATTGGAAAAATGAATGGGAGTGCAGGTAGTGTAATGGGTCAAAGGAATGGGTTAGAAACTTTTCTGTTCATTTTTAGGGGGTGTTTGGATTTAGCTTATTTGGCTCACTTTTTTGACTTATGAGCTTATGTCTTATGAATTCATAAGCCCATGTTAATAAGCTCATTAGCTGGAAATAATGGCTTATTAGCTTTTTCAAATTCAAATATGCTAATTCAAGCACCTATTTGATAGGCACTTAGTGTGATAAATATACATATATACTATTACAGTTTGATCCCACAAGGCCACAAGTAAACCATAAACGTGACTACAGCTACAAAAATATAAGAAGAAATGACTATGATGGGAGAAAACCTTTAGGGAGAAAAGTCCATGCCGATATCCTTTCCTCAATCTTTAGAGTTAATTCATCCTAAAAAACATGAAACATCATGAGTAGCTGTGATCAAACATGGGACCTATTAAAATGGTCAGGCTAGGTTACGGGTCCAAATGTGTTGTGATTACTAAGGGTTGGGTTTATACTTTCACACAAAACATTCTAATCTTGAAGCCCAAAATTTGCCAATACTGACCAAAACTGATATGCTACTTTCACACAACACATTCTAATCTTGAAGATGGCCCTAAAATGGAAATTAAGGAAAGATAAACTTACTTTGATTTCTAAGGAGATATCTAAACTGGCTGCCCCTTCCATAGCCTTGGCTGAACTGTTGCCACTGGATTTGTTTTTGTTGTCCTTGTCATTTCCCTATAACCAAATACATACACTTTGTAACACGCAACTAGTAAATAAGTAGAGTGATCAAGCAAAGAAAAGGATACTTAGTTTTGGCCTTTGCTACTGATATTGGTCATTATACAGTTAAAATTATTTAGCATTTCCCGATGCATTTGTTGTAACAGCTCAAGCCCAAAGCAACTGACAGGCCATATAACCTCCAAATCAACTTGAAACCGAGATGGAAGTTACTGGTATCCCATTAATGCTAAACAGATTCAACCACTGTTCTACAAGGGGCCCTACTCTGACTCAATTTGCAAGTAAATAGGAACCTTTACGATAAGATATCATGCTTCAAAAGCAACTACTGGGGGTGTGATACACAGGCCAATGTAGGCTATTATGCTTGGAATCAAAGTATAGAGTGAAGCTAGTGTTGGTATTTTAGTGTAAAATAGATTGAGTTTAATATGCATATAAGGGTCGACACTTATATGAATATTAACTCCACTAAGTTGCTATGTCAAAAATTCCTCATAAAATTAAATTTTCGGAAATTGAGGGACAAAATTTGATGGCTTGAAACCTTGAAACTGCCAAAAGGCAGTTAACCCTAATATCCCGTTTTATCAGAAAAACGGTTCTGTGGGATATACAGAAGAAACATAAGGATACAGAAACCCTTCTGATTGCATACAGAATAACATACACAAACTTGAATCAATTAGATTTTATCCGGTCGTTAATTGGTATCCACTCCAATTTAATCGATCTGAAAGCGTTCATACTCGTGACTTCTAATTGCTATCAGGATACCCTATCACCCCACATACGACACATAAACAACAAAGATCGATTAAATTCTTAACAAGATGGCAGGAAAATCTGTACGAGATATGACATCTAAGTTTGTGAAGTTAGCCAAATTCGAAGGGCAGGATTTTCGAAGATGGCAGAAGAAGATGCAATTCTTGTTAACCACCATGAAGGTTGTGTACGTTTTGACAACACCAGCATCGGAGGAAGTGGAGGGTGAAACCATTGATCAAATCAGAAAACGCAACAAGTTCTGGAATGATGACTTCATATGTCGAGGAACAATTTTAAACGGTATGTGTGACACTCTTTTTGATATTTATCAAAACGTAGAATCTAAAAAAAGAGTTATGGGAAACGCTTCAAGCCAAGTACATGGCTGAAGATTCATTCAGCAAGAAATTCTTGGTTAGTGATTTCATGAATTACAAAATGATAGATGGTCGTTCCGTTATGGAACAATACAATGAGTGTCTTAGTATACTTGGTCGCTTTACCCAACATGGTTTAAAAATGGATGAATCCATTGCGACGGCATCTATTATTGACAAACTTCCGCCTTCTTGGAAGGATTTCAAAACTACTTTGAAACATAAGAAGGAAGAATACAATTTGGTTGAGTTGGGAAGTACCATTAGTATTGAGGACGGGTGTAGATGTATGGAGAAAACATGGGTGAATGAAAAAGACAAGGATATTGGCGGTTCAAATGTCAATATGGTTGAAGAAACTAATAATAGTTTCAAAAAGGGTTCGGATTCTAAGAACAAGAAACGAAAGTTTCAAGGTAACGATTACAAAAAGGGAAATGGAAAGAAAGCAAAACAGTCCAACGATGGGGGCTGTTGGAAATGTGGGAAACCTGGACATTTCAAACGTGATTGCCGTAGTGGAAAAGGCAAAAACGAGGCTGGTACTAGTGGTGGATCCAAAGGAGATCCGAAACAA
This sequence comes from Artemisia argyi, assembly GCA_030686995.1. Taxonomy (NCBI): domain Eukaryota; kingdom Viridiplantae; phylum Streptophyta; class Magnoliopsida; order Asterales; family Asteraceae; genus Artemisia; species Artemisia argyi. The sequence goes on from JARVZY010009780.1 coordinate 28,494, forward strand.
GCAGGTACAATATTAACAATTAATTATAATTCGGATTTGAATTATGTATCATTAATTTGTGAATCGTTCTATGTACAGGATGATGATATTGCTTGGTGGTATGATTCTGGTGCGACGTGTCATGTGTGCAAGGACCAAAGATGGTTCAAGGAACTTGCAACTATTAATGATGGACATGTTTTAACTATGGGAAATGTCGCAACATAACCAATACTTGGAATTGGACTAGTAGATTTAACTTTTACTTCTGGAAAAACAATTTCGTTGTGTAATGTATTGTATGTGCCCGGTATTCGGAAAAACTTGTTGTCCGGTGTAGTATTAAATAATTGTGGGTACAAACAAGTGTTACAATCCAACAAGTATATCTTGTCGAAACATGGTTCTTTTGTTGGATTTGGTTATTTGTGTAATGGAATGATTATGCTTAATTTAGATATGCCTTCTACTTTTAATTCGATTTGTATGGTTAATTCTATATCTAGTGTTAAACTTAGTAACATGGAATTATGGCATGCTAGACTAGGACATGTTCATTATAAAAGAATGAAAGAGATGTCTAAAATGAGTATGATTCCATCTATTGAGTTGGACCATAATAAGTGTAAAACTTGCATGTTAACTAAGATTACTAGAAAACCATTTAAAAATGCAAATCGTGAATCCAAACTGTTAGACCTTATTCATAGTGATCTATGTGATTTGCATGCTACACCATCTCTAGGAAATAAGAAATATGTCATAACTTTCATTGATGATGCATCACGTTATTGCTATATATATTTATTGCATTCAAAGGATGAAGCTCTTGATAAATTTCGTATTTATAAACAAGAGGTAGAGCTTCATCAAAAGGATTTGGTAAAAATCTTGCGTACCGATCGTGGAGGGGAGTATTATGATCCGGTATATTTCCAATCTACCGGAATAATACACCAAACAACGGCTCCATACACACCACAACAAAATGATGTGGCTGAAAGAAAGAATAGGACATTGAAAGAAATGGTGAATTCAATGTTATCTTATTCGGGGTTAAGTGAAGGATTTTGGGGAGAAGCCATGTTAACGGCTTGTTATTTGCTGAACCGTATCCCCGGTAAAAGCAATAAGAAAACTCCATATGAGCTTTGGCATAAAAAAGCACCAAACTTGAGTTTTCTCAAAGTTTGGGGATGTAGGGCTGTTGTTAGGCTCACTGAACCTAAAAGGAAAACTTTAGGTGAAAGAGGTATAGATTGCATATTCATTGGGTATGCTGAAAACTCATATGCATATAGGTTTTATGTATTAGAACCTAATGAGTATGTTTCTGTGAATTCTGTGATAGAATCACGAGATGCAATCTTTGATGAAGAAAGATTCACATCTATACCTAGGCCAAGGGACATGATTCATAGTTCTAAGGAACCGGTTAATACCGAAGATGTTCCATCGACTAGCACTGAACCAAGAAAGGGTACACGAGTAAGAAAAACCAAAACTTTTGGTGATGATTTTCAACTTTACTTAGTTGAAGGATCAAGGAATGAAATTAATTATCAATATCAATATTGTTTTAATATTGATAAGGATCCAATGACATATAGTGAAGCAATGGCTTCAAGGGATGTTGCTTTTTGGAAAGAAGCAATCCAAGATGAGATGGATTCTATCTTGCAAAACGAAGTTTGGAAATTGGCTGATTTACCTCCTGGTTGTAAACCATTAGGAAGTAAATGGATCTTCAAGAGGAAGATGAAAGTAGATGGTACTATTGATAAGTATAAAGCCAGGTTGGTAATCCAAGGCTTTAGACAAAAAGAGGGTATTGATTATTTCGATACATATGCTCCGGTTGCTAGGATATCTACTATTAGATTGTTATTAGCATTAGCTGCTATACACAATCTTGTAATTCACCAAATGGATGTGAAAACTGCATTCTTGAATGGTGAATTAGATGAAGAGATTTATATGAAACAACCCGAAGGGTTTGTTATGCCTGGACATGAACACAAGGTATGTAAGTTGGTTAAATCTCTTTATGGGTTAAAACAAGCACCTAAACAATGGCATCAAAAATTTGATGAAATTGTGTTGTCAAGTGGGTTTGTTTTAAATCAAGCTGACAAATGTGTTTATAGTAAATTTGATGATTCTAAGAATGGAGTCATTATATGCTTATATGTAGATGACATGTTGATCTTTGGTACAAACCAAGATCAAGTGGATGAGACAAAGGAATTATTGTCATCTAAATTTGCTATGAAAGACATGGGGGAGGCGGAAGTGATCTTAGGTATTAAGATCATACGTGAAAACAAGGGTATTTCAATTTCTCAATCTCATTATATTGAGAAGATCTTGGATAAGTTCGACTTTAAGAATTATTCTCCCACAAGTACTCCCATGGATCCGCAAGTTAAGCTATTACCTAATAAAGGTAAAGCGGTGTCTCAACTTGAATACTCGAAAAGGATTGGATCCTTAATGTATGCTATGATAAGTACTAGGCCGGATATTGCTTATGCAGTCGGAAAGCTTAGTAGGTTTACTAGCAATCCTAGTACATTTCATTGGCGAGCATTGGATCGAGTATTTCAGTACTTGAAAGGAACAGTTGATTATAAGTTAACTTACATTGGGTTTCCTTCAGTAATTGAGGGTTTTAGCGATGCAAGTTGGATATCCAATAAAGAAGATCATTCTTCTACATCTGGATGGGTGTTCCTTATTGGGGGAGGTGCCATTAGTTGGGCATCAAAGAAACAGACTTGCATAACAAACTCAACTATGGAATCCGAGTTTGTTGCTTTGGCGGCATGTAACACCCCCAAAATTTGATACAGCGGAAGACTCAACAAGCTTTCGGGGTGCTACGGGGATTGGTATCCAAACACAAGACATAAAAGAACGAGATAAAGTAAACAAAATAAAATGCAACCACGCGGGGGTTTAAAGTTTACATTATCCCCAAAATCATCCAAAGTCAGGCCCAAAAGAAATAAATATAGGTCCACAATAGTTATCAGAGTTTTAGAAATATAGATCCATAACCAGTGCCAAATGCCAAGCCTCCAATCCTAAGCATCCGCAGAGCATCACTTAATTACCTGAGAAAACGTGCTAAAAGTCAGCTTTCGCTGGTGAGATCATAGGTTTAGATTCTTAATTCAAAATAGTGGACATATACGCAAAACGCTTGCTAGCTAGACTAGGGCTCAATCATCCAACCAAAATAATCCAACCAAATCAAATCATCCCTATAGGTGCACGCTATAGCTCAAATCAATCTAATCAATAGCTTACCTAGATCAAGTCTAGGCCTCGCTCAATATGTATGCGTAAGGATACGACATACCCAACATTCGTAAGGATACGACATGTTCAACTTACCTAGATCTAGTCTAGGCCTCGTTGTTTAGCTTACCTAGCTCTAGGCTAGGCCTCGCTCTATAACCAATCCAATAGCTTACCTAGTTCGGGGACTAGGCCTCGCTCAACAACTAAATCAATAGCTTACCTAGCTCAAGTCTAGGCCTCGCTCAATAACCGAATCAATAGCTTACCTAGCTCATGTCTAGGCCTCGCTCTACCTAGTTCTATAAGCATAGCAAGTTTTGAAATCAAAAAGCGATAATAGTCCACATAAAACATTTGCACGTTTCTCACCCCAAGTATTGAAAACAAAGTTCAAGAGTAAAAGTGGGGCTATGACTCACCTCAAGTCCAGAAATCCTCAAAAGAAACGATAGAAGAAAGACGTAAGAAATCTCAAGCAACTCACGTAACGGCGACTACTGACTCGGCACTTCCTAACAATATTAAACCCGTTCAGAAATCATTTCCTCAAAATCAAATATTCCCATTCCCGAACGTAATTCATTTTACTTTCCAAAATTATCCATTTCTCGAATTAACTTCATATTCATTTGAAATTCGACGTTTGGTATCCATACGGGTGGAGGGTCGACACAGCACAACCCAAAAAGCCTCAACAAAGAACATTAATAAGACAACTATAGGTTTAATGTTAGCCCAATATATTATTTAAATAATTATCGAAGCTTATCAAATCCGTCGATTTGGTAATCTCCCATATTTATTTACGTAATATATCGTTCCAAGATTATACCCAACCTAAAACACATTGCACATAAGTTTCTATTTGGTATATGTCGTAGTCCAATAAATTCCCTATATATATATCGTCGAATCGGCCAAACTCCACGAGACATATAGTAATTCATTACCCTAAAATATATACCACATCCTATGGGCGTCGTGGGATACGATGCCCATTAATATACCCATTTTATATCGTCAAATAACTCGATCTAGAATAAGTCATTCGATATATAAAATGTTTATATTAACCGTCATATATCCGTGACAACACAAAGTCACAATATAAAGCCCACTTGGACATTAAAGACCCACAATTCGTATAACTCGATAAGTTTCTAATTTATAAATAAAATCACATTTTTTTTAATTATTATTTACCCGACTTATGTTTCGCCGTTATTTTTATAGTTATTATTTATAATAATATCCCGACATTTATTACACTACTTGCATAGTATAATAACTATCGTTTTATTATTATACGTTTACTCGTGATCGTTTTATTATTGATATACGCATTTATATATATATATATATATATATATATATATATATATATATATATATATATATATATATATATATATATATATATATATATATATATATATATATATACGTTTAACACGTCTATATACGTATATAAACGATTATATTCTTAATAATATTATAACGAGTATTATTTTTAATATCGACTTTTAAATATTTATCGAGTCATAGAATTTGGTCACATGTCCGAGTCATGACCCTCGGCTCATAGTCCAAGTCCAAGTCCAAAGTAATAAGAATCAAGTCACAATATAAACATGTCAACTCCGTCCAAACAATCCCATATCCACGTGCTACAACATGAGGGTCCGACTACGGCACCCGACTAACCTATCTCCGTCATCTAATTGACCGTCTCACAATCGGTCCCCACAACTATTCGTCAACACAACTCCACAATCAAAATTATCTCATTCTCGGCTCCCGAGCATTAACATCAAAACCCAAGGTAAAAATGCCTCAACACAAAACAATAATAACCACAAGGAAAAAAATATCAAACATCAATTAAAGTCACCAAATAATACGTGTCATCCGGGTCGATTACCAAGACCAACCCCGTGTCGAGGGACTCGTTGAGTCTCGGCTCAAACATGAATCGACCAAGGTCATACCCGAGACCATTTTGGTCTCGGCTAGCTCTCATGAGCTCGATACCAATCGAACCGACCCCAAGGGTCACGGCATCAATCCAAAACATCAAGACCACAATAATCTTTGGTCAAGAATTGACCATAACCCAACAGGGTATCACCAATACCCTCGATAACAACCCAAAAGGAAGAACCAAAATCAAAACTCTACCAAACTCGACAAAATCACAAGCCGAGAGTATGAAAACTCTCGGTTCCAAACTCGACCCATTCCAACAATCAATAACCCAGATACCAAACATTTTCTTTAAACCATTTTCATCAAAACCCATTAAATCTTTTCGTTATTATCCAAGAAAACCTGAAAAGAACCAAACCCGTGACCCTAGGTCACGGTTTTAACCAAAAATACGAGCCAAGCTCATCCTACCTTTAATCCACAAAACTAACTCGAACGGATCTTCAAAACCACAACAAGAAATGACGAATTTGAGGTGAAATCGAATGAAAAAGAAAAGATTTAGAGCGCGTGTTTATGTAGATCAAGAAGGAAATGAGGTGGGGAGTCGATTGGTGGTGGTGTTGATGGTGGTGGAGCGGCGGTGTGGTGGTGGCAGCCGATTGAAGGGGCGGCGGCTAAGGGGTATTAGGGTTTGGGATGAGTAATTTGAGAGAGAGAGAGAAGAGGGTGAAATGGTGAGGGTGTGGTGTGGGTGTTTGCATAAAACCGGACCACAAGGACGATTTAGTGTAATTTAAAAAAAAAAACAATTTTCTTTTTATTATTAATAATAATAATAGTGAGAGTGTAGTGGGCTAAGTAGCCCAATGCAATTACACGGGCCAAACCCGAAACCGTAAATAATCAAACCACTTTCTCCAACCGAACCCGTTCCCAAAAATAATAATAATATCCGAACCAATATAAAATATAATTAAAATTGTTAGGTCAACCTAGTGCCGGAGTCAAAGTAGTGCCAAAATAATAATCTCAAAATAAATCATCACGAACGAATCAAACCAAACCATAAATAAATAATCAATCCTCATAATTAACATACGATCAAAATCAAGTATCAATGTTCGTAAAATATCTCGTCACAATAAACTTTCAAAAAATTTCTAAATTTATAATTTCAATGTAATGCGGGTTTTATAAAACGGCTCCCTATTTTGCCAGTTGTCACATCCTCCCAGCCTCAGAAGGAACCCGTCCCGGGTTTCTCTCGAAATAACCCATCTACGAAGTGAAAAGCTTCGGATATCTTTTTCGAAACTCATCCTCACGTTCCCACGTAAATTTTGGTCCGTGCCACGAATTCCAACGAACTTTGATGAGCGGAATACGACTCCTCTTGAGTCGTTTGATCTCTCTATCCACTATCTCAATCGGCTCTTCCACAAAATTCAAATTTTCATCCACACGAATATCCTTGATCGGTATAACTGGTGTCTCCTCTGAAAGGCATTTCTTCAGATTACTAATATGAAACACATCATGAACTTTACTCAGTTCCATAGGTAATTCCAAACGATACGCTACGGGCCCAATTCTTTCCAAAATAAGAAATGGTCCAATGTAGCGGGGATTAATTTTCCCACGTTTCCCAAAACGTATTACACCCTTCCAAGGCGAGACTTTCAACATCACTTTGTCTCCAACCTGGAATTCTAGGGGTTTACGCCTCTGATCGGTGTAACTTTTCTGTCTATCTCTAGCTGCTTGCAGTCGATCTCGAATTTGCGTTACTTTCTCCGTAGTTTCCAAGATAAGCTCAGGGCCTGTGAGTTGGCTATCTCCAACTTCTACCCAACCAATAGGTGAACGGCATTTACGACCATACAAAGCTTCAAATGGTGCAGCCTTAAGACTTGTGTGGTAGCTATTGTTGTAGGAGAACTCCGCAAGGGGTAGATATTTCTCCCAACCTTTACCAAAGTCTATGATGCATGCACGAAGCATATCCTCCAAAGTATGAATAGTTCTCTCACTCTGACCATCGGTTTGGGGATGATATGCAGTACTCATATCAAGTCTCGTCCCCAAAGCGGTTTGAAGTGATCGCCACAATGCTGACGTGAAACGGCTGTCGCGATCCGAAATAATCGATATCGGAACTCCATGATGAGAAACAATCTCCTTCACATACAATCTCGCAAGTTTTTCCACACTATCACCTTCACTAATTGCCAGAAAATGAGCAGACTTAGTCAAACGATCCACAATTACCCATATAGCGTCGCAACCGCTAGCTGTCTTTGGTAATTTGGTAATAAAGTCCATCGTAATCCGCTCCCATTTCCAAACCGGAAGTTCTGGCTACGTCAACAATCCTGACGGTCTTTGATGTTCGGCTTTAACCTTAGAGCAAGTCAAGCACTTACTAACATACAACGCTATATCTGCCTTCATATTTGGCCACCAATATAACTTTTTCAAATCCTGGTACATTTTGTCAGACCCAGGATGAATAAAGTATCTTGACTTATGCGACTCATGCATAATCAACTCTCGAATTCCTCCATACAATGGTACCCAACTTCGCTCTCCAAAACATAATACTCCATCAGAACGTCTAACAAATCCCTTCTCATTTTCTGCCATCCCAAATATGTTCTCAGCAGCTATATTTTCTGCTTTCAATGCTTCCGTTTGAACTTTTAATATTTGAGATGGTAATGGCGACACGATAGTCATTCCTAATGACCTAACTCGTAATGGTGGAATTCTCTCCTTTCGACTAAGAGCATCAGCAACAACGTTTGCTCTACCAGGATGGTAGCGAATCTCACAATTGTAATCGCTTAGCAGCTCAATCCAACGTCGCTGCCTCATGTTAAGCTCTTTTTAGTTTAGAATATGTTGCAGACTTTTGTGGTCAGTAAACACTACACACTTGGTTCCATACAAGTAATGTCTCCATATCCTCAAAGCAAAAACCACGGCACCTAACTCCAAATCATGGGTGGTGTAGTTCTTCTCATGCTTCTTGAGCTGTCGGGAAGCATAAGCTATCACTTTCTCTCGTTGCATTAACACAGCTCCTAAACCTTTATGTGAAGCGTCACAATAGACGACAAAATCCTCGTTACCTTCGGGTAACGCCAAGATAGGAGCACTACACAACATCTCCTTAAGTAACTGAAAGGCTTCCTCTTCCTTATCTCCCCATTCATACTTAACACTCTTTGGAGTCAATTTGGTCAACGGTTTTGCTATCTTCGAAAATCCCTCAATGAATCTTCGGTAATAACCGGCTAATCCCAAAAATTGACAAACTTCTGTTGGGGTCGTAGGTGCAGCCCAATCTTTAATCGCTTCAATCTTAGCAGAGTCCACATGAACTCCTTGTCTATCAATCACATGACCTAGAAATTGTACCGTCGGAATCCAAAATTCACATTTCGAAAACTTGGCATACAGTTTCTCCTTCCTGAGCAATTCTAAGATAAGTCTTAGATGCTCCTCATGCTCCTTCTCACTCTTCGAATATATCAGAATGTCATCGATAAACACAATCACGAACTTATCTAAGTAAGGCTTACACACCCGATTCATGAGATCCATGAATACCGCCGGTGCGTTAGTCAACCCAAACGGCATCACCTGAAACTCGTAATGCCCATAACGAGTTCTGAAAGCCGTTTTCAGAATATCTTCCTCGCGCACTCGAAGCTGATGATATCCCGATCTCAGATCGATCTTCGAATACACACTCGATCCTTGAAGTTGATCGAACAAATCGTCGATCCTCGGTAACGGGTATCTATTCTTCACCGTTAACTTGTTCAACTCTCGATAATTAATACACATACGAAACGATCCATCCTTCTTCTTCACAAATAAGACCGGGGCTCCCCAAGGCGAAGAACTTGGTCTTATGAATCCATTTTCGGCTAACTCCGCTAATTGTTTCGACAACTCTTCTAATTCAGTAGGTGCAAGGCGTTAAGGCGCTCGTGCTACAGGTGCAGCACCAGGTATCAACTCAATCTGAAATTCCACTTGTCTAGTAGGCGGAATTCCCGGCAAATCATCGGGAAACACATCCGAAAAATCACGAACTACAGGTACATCTCCAATGCACCTTTCCTTCTTCTCCTTCTCTCCTTTCTCAGAAATTTGGGCTAAGAAAAGGTAACTTCCTCTCTCCATTAGCTTTGGCAACTTAGTGCAAGATATGACCGCTAATCTGGATGGGCCTCTCAAATCCTTTCTATCTCCTGGTATGTTCAGAATCTCCTTGCCGTAAGGCACACACACGATCTTCTCATCGCAGATTATATGGGTACGATACTTCGACAACCAATCCATACCAATAATGACATCAAAACTTCCTAATGTGACGGGTAGAAGATCTATGTTGAAAGGACGGTTCAGAAAGTTTAACGTGCAACCACGACTGATAGTCTTAATCCTTTCTATGTTTCCATTAGCTAACTCTACATCATAACCAATTCCTAAGGCCATCGGGGGTTTCTCAAGTAAGGGTGCAAACTTAGTGGACACAAAACTCTTATCGGCACCAGTATCAAATAGTATGGAAGCATAACGATTATTGAAAAGGAACGTACCAGTCACAACGTTCGGATCTTCTCCTCTCTTGTTCCCGAGTGCATACACTCTTCCACGAGCAACTCCAGTTTCCACACGTTGGTCCCCATTATCTTGTCGTCCACGGTTTCCTCCAGCTCCACGGTTTCCATTATTGTACCCATTACCACCCGATCCTTGATTTCCTCGGTTCCACGATTCCCTACACTCATTCCGATAATGTCCTTTCTTTCCACATCCATAGCAAGTAACATCTGCCTTGTTCATAGTTTCAGGAGTAGCTTGAACCATAGCAAGTGGTCGAGCTTTATAATCCTTAGCTATGTGTCCCATCCTCGAGTAATTCTTGCACATCACAGTACATCGACCAGAATGATTCCTATAGCATCGGTTACATTTGGGTGCATCTCCATTGTAGTTCTTCCTGTCTCCATCTCCCATAGCATAAGCTCTAGTAGTTGCTTGTCGCTTATTTCGACGATCATTTCCCTTAGAGTGATTATCCCTCTTCCTCTTTCCATTCTTATCTTTCTCAGCTTCTTCCAATGCCAAAGAGTCCATCAATTGTTGAGCAATAGTAATAGCCTCATGAATGCTTGCAGGCTTAGCAGAAATCACATCGTTCCTGGTAGCTACCGGTAATCCATCGGTATACCTCTCAATCCTTTGAGTCTCAGTCCTAAACATATTGGGACAAAGTAGGGCTAACTCTCGATAACGGCGATTGTAAGTTGCCATATCGGTACCTTTCACTTTATGGTTCCAGAACTCAATCTCCAGCTTCTTAATCTCATTCCTTGGGCAGTAAGTCTGAATCAGCAAAGACTTAAATTGCTCCCAAGTCATAGCATAAGCCACATCACTCCCAACCGAGTTACGGTAATTGTTCCACCAAGTTAAGGCTTCATCCTTGAAAGTAAAAGAAGCAAACTTTACCTTCGTATTCTCCGCACAACCACTGACATTAAACACTGACTCAGTCTTCTCAATCCACCTAACCAAGTAAACCACTCCTTCAGTTCCACCAAACTCAATAGGTCCACAAATCTTAAACTCCTTGTAGTTACATCCATTAGCACGAACAGGTGGGAAAGTTCCAGCAAAATTGTTGGAATGATTTGACTCAGCTAGTAGCTCAGCAACTCGTTGCTCCACAAGTTGATTGATCATTGCTTGATCCACAGTAGGTGCATTAGGTGGAACATGATCATTGTCTCCCTGAACATCAACGTTTTGATTCCTGTGGTTGCGGTTAGTAGTGTCCACGTTATCAGGAGTAGGGGTCTCAACATTTCGAGTTGGACGGCGTCCTCGACGACTAGGGGTAGCCGTTGCGGGTCCAGTTCTGGTAGCTCTAACAGGGTTTCTTCGTGGGGCCATTGATCTGAAACATCATACAAGTTCGTGAGTCTCCGATAGGACTTATCATATGCTCAACAAGAATTTATCAACGAAGCCAAGTCATGGAAAGAATATCAACAATACATCGTAAAACATCAATAAGGCGAATAGGAACTCAATTTCCATAATATCCAAAAACCACATAATACCATATAATAATAACCATCGACCATACAATAAAGATCCAACATCGTTCCAACTACCGAAAACACAAAGATAATAATCGTTCCAACAAGACGAGTAATCAACGGAAAATACATCAAAAATAGGATAACTAGCTTTTCTAACCGAACACTCCTCGGTTAAGAAAGCAACAAGACAACATAACCCAAGCAACTAGCCACGCTGCTGGCGGAGGCTCCTCAACTCCTGCCTCAAGCCATCAAGATCCCTCCATAACGATCCTAGCTCAACGCTATGGGTGTCTCGGTCTCTCTTGAGGTCAGCCACCTCCTTCTCCAGCTCGGCATTCCTTTGCCATAGCTTGCGGTCGGCCTCTCGAGCTGTAACAAAACCTCGCTGTAAACTATCGATATGCTCATGAACCTCCATCAAAACTCTCCTCATCTCAGTAGTCCTGCCTACAACTACAGTCATATCCACTCTCAGATCCGCTATGAACTCTCCAATAACCCTCTCAAGTCGATCAGACACACGTGCAACTCTCTCACTAAGCTCAGTAATCCGAGCCCACAACCTACCAATCTCACCTAACTCTGTATGCTCAGCAGAAACCTCAGAAGATGCATCCGACCCAACGGGACTACCAGGTGGCAACTCAAACAAGAACGGATGATCAGGTGAATCAGGCTCAATCGGATGTACAGGTGAATCAGGCTCCTCAGCCTGAGCTGGTGGTACTAACACATCATCATCATCAGGCATCTCATCCTCCTGAGGGTCAACCTCCTCCTCAGGGTCATCATCATCACCCTGCTCAGCCTCCTGAGGGTCATCAGCCTCATCCTCACCCTCGTACTCCTCCTCCTCATCGGAAGAGTACATCATCAATCGTCGTCTCCTAACAGGTGAACCATGTGGTGAAGGGGTAGGTGATCTAGGACGACGACGCAATGATGTGGGTGGCGCCTCAGACAGAAGAGAGTGAGCATCAATCTGTAAAGGTGGTGAAGTAGGGCGTACCGACATACGTGCCGTAGCTCGGTGGGCAAAACGTGGAGCCACACGAGCCAAAGCCTGATGAAGAGTAAGCTGCCTCGATGTACCAGGGAGCCCTAGAGAAGATGAGGGTCCCTGCATAGATGCAGCAGATGGTGCTGAAGTAGAACCTGTCGGTGTCATAGTAGCTGAATGCATGGCAACCTGGTAAGGGTCATCAGGAGCCATGGTGAACTGTGCTGGCAATACCGGTGTAGTAAGAATATCCTCAACGACATCAGGCGTATGGGAGGCCATAGTCTGTGACAACGGCGTAGGGTAGGTGTAAGTGTTTCAAAAACAGCTAAACCGCGAACTTAAAATACCATATCCAAAAATCATCATATAATTCCAAATCGTATAAAATCAAGAAAGATTTAGAATACCGCATTACTAAAACCATTCTCAAAACAATTAAGCCATATAATTCCTCAAAACGCATATAATTCCTCAAAACGCATCATATCACTAAATCAATAAACCTCAAATCCTCAAATCATCTCAAGAATCCCAAATCTATCAATCATCTCAATAATCTCATAATGCCTCAATAATAAACAATGATGCTTCGGCTTGGCGGGCTGGCGGGCAATGGTCGAGGATCGTTTTCTATAAAAATCGGTTATAGTTTAGGTGTCTATTTACCTAGTTCTCTATAACCTTGGCTCTGATACCAATCTGTAACACCCCCAAAATTTGATACAGCGGAAGACTCAACAAGCTTTCGGGGTGCTACGGGGATTGGTATCCAAACACAAGACATAAAAGAACGAGATAAAGTAAACAAAATAAAATGCAACCACGCGGGGGTTTAAAGTTTACATTATCCCCAAAATCATCCAAAGTCAGGCCCAAAAGAAATAAATATAGGTCCACAATAGTTATCAGAGTTTTAGAAATATAGATCCATAACCAGTGCCAAATGCCAAGCCTCCAATCCCAAGCATCCGCAGAGCATCACTTAATTACCTGAGAAAACGTGCTAAAAGTCAGCTTTCGCTGGGGAGATCATAGGTTTAGATTCTTAATTCAAAATAGTGGACATATACGCAAAACGCTTGCTAGCTAGACTAGGGCTCAATCATCCAACCAAAATAATCCAACCAAATCAAATCATCCCTATAGGTGCACGCTATAGCTCAAATCAATCTAATCAATAGCTTACCTAGCTCAAGTCTAGGCATCGCTCTATAATCAATCAGATAGCTTACCTAGATCAAGTCTAGGCCTCGCTCAATATGTATGCGTAAGGATACGACATACCTAACATTCGTAAGGATACGACATGTTCAACTTACCTAGATCTAGTCTAGGCCTCGTTGTTTAGCTTACCTAGCTCTAGGCTAGGCCTCGCTCTATAACCAATCCAATAGCTTACCTAGCTCGGGGACTAGGCCTCGCTCAACAACTAAATCAATAGCTTACCTAGCTCAAGTCTAGGCCTCGCTCAATAACCGAATCAATAGCTTA
>JARVZY010009781.1:0-21062 GCA_030686995.1 Artemisia argyi
TTAATCTTGTACACATACCACAACCTATGGGCGTCGTAGGATACGATGCCCATTAATATACTCAATTTAAATAACTAAATATCTCTTATTTAACCCGTCGATTAAATAAGTTACGTAGTTATCGAAAGTGAGTGTATTAATTGTCATATATCCGTGACAACACAAACGTCACAAATAATAAACCACTTGGACTCAAGTGACCACGACCCCGTATAACTTGATAGTTTTCCTCGTTAATTTAAAAGAAATTATTTTATTTAATTATTTATTCAACGTCAAGATTTCATCATTATTTATAGTGTTTAATTATAATAACGCTCCCAATATTATTACACTACTTTCATAGCATAATATTTATAGTCACGTTATCGTTATAATATTACTCGTGATCTTTTTATTTTTAATATACGCATTTATATATTTATATATACGTTATTCACGTCTATATATTTATATAAACGTTTATATTACCAATAATATTATTACGAGTTTTATTATTTGCGTTTGATTATAAATATTTATCGAGTAATACGAAATGATCACATGTCCGAGTCATCACTCTCGGCTTATTGTCCAAGTCCAAAATAGAAATAATAAACAACACAACCAAGTAATCCATCTCCGTCCACAGTTCCCAAAACACGTGCTACAACAATAGGGTCTGACTACGGCACCCGACTAACCTATCTCCGTCATCTAATTTGACCGTCTCACAATCGGTCCCCATTTCACACTTCGTCAACACAATCTTCACAAAATAATTATCCGAAACCAATACCGAGACCATGAGAGTCTCGGCCTCCATTTCACTCCATACGCCCACAAACCACAAAACAACAACAGTGATAAACAACAACAATAATAAGTAACGAAATAATAGGAAAGACAACAAGAAGAACATCCGTGATCCATCATGAACCGAAAGACCCACTTGGGTCTTGGCTAAGCTTCACAAGCCACAAGGTTCAACCCCGAGACCACGAGGGCCACGGGTATGCTCGACCGAGCATCAACCCAAATCAAACGGACCCTTAGGGTCATGGAAACCACAAATAACAACCAAATTTCCAGATTTCACAATCAAAATGATTCAAGGCCTTGTGATATATCACCAAACACCCTCGCTAATAACACCATGAGACCAAAATAATCCAGAAACCACATAAAGCTCACAAGATAACACAAGCCGAGTCTCGACACCCATAAGAACATGAAAACCCGGATACCAAACTCGTTTTAAATCGTGTTTTACTCAAAACCCACATATCATTTACGTTTTTAATCTAAACCCAATTGGAAAAACCTTAACTCGTGACCTCTTGGTCACGTTTTCAATACAATACGAGCCACAACCCTCTTGTAACTCATCTTACCTTCGATTTCACAAGAAAAGAACATGAGAACTTTAAAAATCAAGAAGGTGGTGGTGCGTTTGGGGTGACAACGAGCTCAAAAACAGGGTACAGGGCGCGTGTTGTTGCAGATCGGATGGAGAATGAGATGGGGAGTGGATTGGGGGTGGTCGTGTATGGTGGTTGGTGGCGGTGTAATGGTGGCGTCCGTTTAAAGGTGACGGCGGCTAGGGTTAACAAAAGAGATAGGGGAGAGAGAGGTGGAGAAGATGTTGGTGTTTGTGTTAGTGTTAATATCAGGAACCAAAACCACAAGGACGTTTTTGTAGTTTTACTCTTTTCATTTTATTTGTTTTCTTCTTTTAACAATACTAATAATAATGATAATACCAATAATAATAATAAGAGCATTAGTAGTGTATGAGCGTAAGGTGCCTAGGTGTAACATACACGGACCAAAACCCGAAACTCGTTTCAAATCTTTAATATCTTACGAGACGTTTCATAGAAAAATATATATATAGTCGAAACCGTAGACTCAAGACATAAAATTTCTGTTAGGTTATCCTAGTGCCGGAGTCAACGTAGTGCCAAATAAAATCTCGAAATAAATTCTCATCACATCGATAATCCAAATTCAATTCCATAAAAACTTTAAATATAATCAACCACAATATAGGTTTTACAAGTTCGTCACGAACAAAACTTCAAATATAAATTTATAAACAAACTTTTACGTAATGCGGGTTTTCAAAATGGCTCCCTAATTTTCCAGTTGTCACATTAGATGATATGAAAAATAATTCTACATCGTATTTTACACACTAGTTACTAAAAATTTAAGTAGTTTGAACTAAATGTTATCAAGCCTACTGTTTCAAATTCCGGCCATTACCAAATTTACCCTTTTTAACTTGTTAATCAACCCATCCATTTTTCAAACAACACTGTTAGAAAATTTACCTCCCAAAAGTATTGTGTTTCCGAGCATCCAACCGGTTTGGCTTCAGCACTACTAAATATCACATCACTATTAGAATTTTCCTTGAAGCCACGACAACACGAACCAACAAGACAAATGCCATCTGGCTTCCTTCCTCCTCTAATCTATGATTATGGATAAACAATTATATATTAGACTACTTTATTAAATATCTGGTAGCTACGAGAAATCGTCCTAGAGGTTTGTGAACCAGAACCAACAGAAAAACTAGAACACAAAATCTACCTTTTTGATGCACTAATCCTACTCATAGATGCCCTAATATCTACCTTTTTTATGCACTAATCATACTCATAGATGCACTAATGTATAATACAGATGCAGTAGTGTGTAGAATCTATATGCAGTAATGTATAATCTTACACTATGTATGCGTTAATCTAACAAACAGATAGGGTATTGGATAATGTTGA
Organism: Artemisia argyi; assembly: GCA_030686995.1. Classification (NCBI taxonomy): domain Eukaryota; kingdom Viridiplantae; phylum Streptophyta; class Magnoliopsida; order Asterales; family Asteraceae; genus Artemisia; species Artemisia argyi. The sequence goes on from JARVZY010009781.1 coordinate 2,769, forward strand.
TGCAATAATGTATAATACTGATGCAGTAATATACAATCATACACTACGGGTTGCCATAACTTTACAGGTGTCTCCTGGTTTCATTACATGGTACTTAACATTAAGGCCTGCTATTCAATACAAAATTAGCCAATTTAGGTTCATGTATGTAACTTATGATATGATATTAGCCAGTTTACCTTCATTTTCTTGTAAATTGGTTCTGATAGCTACTGCATGGTAAGTTGCTATAGCTTTTGGCTGTCGGTCTTTGGATTTTCCCCCCATGACTTGAGATTAAACCGACCTGTGCAGAAATTAATTCTCATTAGTATTGGATTATACCAACACGGATAATCTAGTTGCCTGAAAATAACAAATTTAACATGAATTATAAATAAAAAAAATTGGCTAAATAAAAGTCCATAGAATGAGAAACTTATGACATGATGACTAATATGTTCAACTTCTTTGCACCAATGTTTTAGTTTATTTACTAATCTGTACAACTTCTTTGAACCAGTATTTGTAGGTGTCGAAGGAAAAGACTTTTCCATTTCGACAATCAAAGTGTGGCCTAAAACATCCATGTTATTTAGTATCAATGCAACAGTAGCTTCTTCGGGTTTTGAAGCGCTTGAGCAACAACAATGGCTTGTACAGCAGCCATTGCAACAATAGATGGTGCCATAGGTGCTTACAAGCACAAGGGAAACCAGCAATCTAACACGCCCTCACAGTCAGATTCCACCAAACACACTCATTTCATTACACCTAACTATCCGATTTCAAAATACAACACCAAACCATATTTATTTATTTATTTACTTATTTATTTTGTATCAATTTCGACTTCTATTTAAAAACACTCACTACTAAAAAATAATCAGCATCATAACTTAGCCTACATAAACTTCATAAAAACCTATAAAACTCGAGCAAATTTGAGTTCCATTATACCTAATCAAATAACCAAATAAACCTGCAATGCAACAAACTGTTTCTGCAATGTAACAACTAAACTATAAACACACTTTCATATACTGTTACATGCTGGTTTATAAATAGACACAACCACCCAAGTGCATAGAAATTATAGGTGTAGGTTAACAGAGCTCAGCTTGTGTGCATAAATAATAAATTGCATTTCATTAAACACAACTGCAGAAGTACAATACTAAGCCTATGCTCTTTACTTCTAACGAGCTATGATAGGTGTTACTTGTTTTGCTACTGTCATAAAACTAAACTTGTTTTTGTTACTATGATACAAACAAATGCACTAAGGTACCTCAAACGGATGCACTAAAGTGCCTCAAACGGATGCACTAAAGTACCTTAAGCGGATGCACTAAAGTACCTACAGTTTTTTGAGTTAACTATAATAAGAAAATAGAAACCAGAATGAACCCACAAACAAGAGCTTGTGAAGAAAGGAACCAGAGCAATGCTGTCATGTAAAAATGAACCTAGAGAAACTATAGACCCAGATACACGACTAAGACGAATTGCAAACACAAGGCCCAAAGACAAATCGAGTTATATTAATTGGAATTAGCACAAGAATACTGGACCCTCGAATGTCTACCCATTTGAATACGAACTTGTTGCATCTGTTAAAAATCCAAAAATACAATACCCAGTGAATACCAATGGCTAACTACAAAACGGATACTTCTGCTCCGTAACACTTTGTTCTTGCGGGATTTCCACAGATAGTAAAAGGTAGACCAGATTACTACCTGCTAACACAACCTTAGAACAAATGACATATTACCCACCATTTTGTAAGAATTTACCTGTAGACCACCCGTTAAAGCTGCCCGAATTCCACCAAGCATAAAATATGAACCAAACTTAAGCAACCATTCTACACTGAACCAAGATATGATCAATGATTTCGACAGCCTCTTTACATCGAGTGAATATCCAAATCGATATGGTCCAATAAGGTCCTAACCGGAAGCCGACCACACATAACCATGGCAATATTTTCCGTCACATTAAGGTATAATTCTAAGAATAAAAGCTTCATCTATTTAATTAAAGTCGGTATTTGCAGGAACAGATAGAAGTTACCTTTTCATGTTTAATATCTTTGAATAGCATTTAATTGCTCTTAAAAACTATGTTTATTATTTAATAACCTTCATGTTTAACGATGCACTAAAAAATATACTCAGATGCACTAATTCACACAAACTAATTCATACATATTAACTCATAAACAGATGCACTAATATGTCATATGATTTGTCTCACGATGCAATAATCATACTCACTGATGCCTTAATGTGTCATATTATTCAAACATCCACTAAACATACACACTGATGCCTTTACTCTTTGATGCCCTAATCATACTAACAGATGTGGTTACATTTATTTCAGATTCAATAATCGAACAAACAAATGCCCTATCTTTTCCCCTGATGCTCTAATCATCCTAACAGATGTCATATCATCAACAGATGATGAAACATGTCACTCGATGCTTAATAATACACAATGGATGCATTAATCTATATCGTGATGCTCTAATTTAACAAAAATATGTTGTTAATAAAATTCCTTATAATCTAATCATCTAAACTGATTCACTTATTCATACAACTAAATGCTATAACATATTATTTTACTCAGATGTACTAAAATGTAACTTTATACATAGAAATTCATTCTATTCCAAAATAACCCTAATTATTTTATAATTTTCCCCGTGATGCACTTAAATAACATAAAAATTAAAAAACTTGTAATTAAAAACTTACAGTTATCTATATCTCTGGTTCAATTTCAATGTTTCTTATGGTGTACGACGGATGTATGACGGATCTGGTGTGCAGTTTAGGTGGTTTAAGGTTCTTCAATGACGGTGGAGATGATGGTGGCGATGGAGTTGATGGTGGCGATGTGGAGTGGTAGAGATGATGGTGATGATGCAGATGATGGAGATGGTGGCGATGGATATGATGGTGGCGATGTGGACTGGTGGAGTGGTGGAGATGATAGAGATGATGGTTTAAGGTTCTCCGGTGATGGTGGTGACGTGAGAGTGTGTGTTTGGAAACGGGAGTGACTGAATTGTGAATGGTTTGAACTGATTATAAAAGTCGATTACCTTTTTTTACCTTTAACTTTCAAATGTGTTCGCATTCTACCTTGAAGTTTGAGATGTTTCAAATTTGACCCTATAACTTTTTTTCTCACTTTTCTATCTAAATACACTTTTCTCTAGAACCCTACCATATATATATATATATATATATATATATATATATATATATATATATATATATATATATATATATATATATATATATATATATATATATATATATATAACAGGAGGCGTTACACGTACATAAATCAACAAAACGCCACCTCATTGCCACCTCATCGCCATGTAATTCATTATCAGTCATGTCATCAGATAGTGGCCATGTAAGCAATTTATTATATTTATTTTATTTGCAATTTTTTAATTAATTTCAAAAATAGTAATTATTTGCAATCTTTTAGTAAATTTTGAAAATGGTAATTAAAAACTGTATGAAGTAAGGTTCGAACGTGTGTTCTTTGCAATCAATAACTAAACATAAACAAGCATCTCTTCCAATGGACCAATACAACTTTTGGTATTTGTTTTGCAAGTTAAAATTGATAAAGATTACCTAATTATAAAATTTACAAAAAGATCTGGACGACAAAACGTGTAGCATACAAAAACACAAAACGGCATGTGTATATATTTTCCATAAAAACGTATAACTTTGTTTTTTTCCCTAAAAAATAGATAAGATAACTTTGGTATATATTTATTGTTATCTTAAAGATTTTCTTTAGATTTTATATAATGTTACACTATATATACAACATTATTTATTGACCTACATCATATATTTACATAGTCGACTAAATTTTAACAGTAACATGCAGCCGCAAAGATGTTCAAAGAGGCTTTCAAAAGTGAAGCAAAGTAATACATCCGAAGAGCAACAGGAGGAAAAAAGAAAAACTATAATGAATTCAGATTAATTGATTGAATATATAAAAATTTATTTGTTTCATCTTTAAATTTGATACATATTGTTGTGTATGTCTTGATGATTTGTTAGCAGCCAAACAACCACTGCTTGACTGAATTTAAGAGGTATGTTGGTCATTAAGGATTAATGATGCATTGTTGTATAAAATTTTTAGTTAATTCAAACCAAATTATTTTTGATAAATCTACAGAAGCAAAAGATGTTGGAAAGGACGTGACTATATTGGAACGAAAAAATAAAATATGTACCCACAGTAGTATTACCCATAGTAGTCTCTTTATTGTTTTGAGCCTTTGTTCAGTAGTGGTTCTTTACATGACTTCTTTTAGGGTTGTGGCATTAGTCATTTGTTAATCTACAAATTAGTTTTTGTACTAACCTATATTAATCTACCTATATGACCTATCTTCCATTACTCATGCGTTAGTCTTCAAATTCATCTACCTTTTTTTTGTTCGATATTGTTTGTAAACAAAGAAGGTATCTATGTGTGTATGTTATTTGATGTTAGTATCTAACTAATTTGTACGAGTTTTAGCTAACAGAATGTTTGATTTTATAAGTTAGGGCTGTGTTTTTTGTTGCCATCGATCGTAGTGGTAAAATAATTTTTTTCCAAAACATCTAATTAATAATCTATAAGTAAACTTGAGATAATCATAGTTGTATGTAAATATAAACTAAACCAGTTACACATAGACAATTTTTTTTCATGTTTCCAATTGTGAGTTTTAGCATGTTTATTCAATATGAATTCACTGAAATAGTTACACATACAACTCTCTTCCGTAAGTCATTCGTTAGTCTACAAATTAGTTTCTGTAGTAACCTATATTAATCTACCCATATGACCTCACTGAACCAATTAGACATACACTTATCTTCCATTACTCATGCGTTAGTCTTCAAATTATTCTACCTTCAAGTAGACATACACCTATCTTCCATTACCATGTAGAAAACGATGTGACCATATCTGAACAACCATGTATTTGTGTATACTTACTATGTTATTTGAACATAAACAATTCACGCTTGTGTTTTTTTAATTATTTAGTTTATAGTGCATAAGATAAGATATATATGTGTGTTGATGTATTTATAGGTCTGTCGTTTTGTTCATGCTTAAGCTATAAAGGTAATGCTCTTAAGTGCAGTTAACAAGTAAAAAATTGTCAATCCTTATACATTTAAAACTGAATTATCAGTTAAAGCCAGGTAGTAAAATACTCCCCTTGCACATTAATTTTAGTAAGGTCATGTCTCTATAGTCCCACTATACTATCACCCCTTTAGTAAGTTCATGTCTCTATAGTCCCACTATACTGAAAATCAAAACATGTTTCCAATACGGTTTTGAAACAAACCACTAAAATCGATTCATCATATGCCTTTATTAATTTAAATATAAACATCATTAGTGATGTTAAATATTTCTTACAAACATGTTTCATTATCTCTTAAGATCTATAGCATTTTGTATCTCTTAAAAATTAAATAAAAGTTCTTGGGCAAACTAACTTGTGGAAGTTTTGTTAGCAGTAGAAACAACACTTGATAGTACTCCACGTTCAAGAAAAGATGCTATGAATAAAGATATACCAATCATTGATATATCCGATAATGATCAGGTATGATATATAACATATGTACTATCTAACAGTTAATACAATTAACTAACAACCAAATAATATTAAGAAACAAATAATTACAAGTCATGCCCGCCCATCGGGCAGGCTTCGACACTAGTGTGTGTGTGTATATATATATATATATATATATATATATATATATATATATATATATATAGTAGGGATCCAGTGAGAAGTAAATTAAAATAAGAAGTGGTGAGAAGTGACTAAAACCACGCACTTGAGATACAACGACTTGCATTATATGCATTTCTATTCATATAAATGCAATATGTATAGATGGTGCAAACTGATTTTCATGATTTTGGCACGTGCAGGGGAACAAAAAATAAGAGAAATCATGAAATGCATCTAATATACATATATGCATCTGATTAATAGCTAAAAAACACACTATGGTGTATTATAATGCATCTGAGATTATAGAGATGTATCTGATTTAGTTCGGTGCATCTTGAATTTGCGGTTATAGTTCTTCTTATTCCTTCTTATTTTAAGTAATCTTCTTATTTGATCCTAACTCTCTCTCTTTCTCTCTCTCTCTCTCTCTCTCTCTCTCTCTCTCTCTATATATATATATATATATATATATATATATATATATATATATATATATATATATATATATATATATATATATATATATATATATATATATAAACTAGACTTTGAAGCCGCCCCCGGGGCGGGCATGACTTATAAGCCTTCCCGAATAGCATGATATATGTGTACAAAGGTATTAGTTATCGGTAATTAAGAATGATAAGAAATAAACATTAACTTTTATTCAACAATAGATATAAACATACTAAACTGTATATTGAATGGATTAAAAACGAAAAGAAATATACGTTTATCAAATATGAGAAAAAACAACCTTCGTGTTTACAAACTTATTTACATGAATGTTGCATTTGCTAAATCATAGATAGGCCAAGGTTCTTGACTGACACCATCATTCCAGAACCTTGACAGCGGGCACATTTCATTGAAGCGCCTGACTTTGACCCGTTACTGCGACTTGACAACTTAATAGAAGATGTTATAAGTTAGACATCATGGACTCATTAATAACATACATTAAGACTCTAAATGTAATAAAAAAAAATACAGATGAAACAATTTCACATGGTTTTCCACACGTGACCTAATCTGCCATCAGATAAGTCACAACGTTGTAAATAACAACAAAGTAGAATAATAAATTTCCTCATGGAATCACAGTGATTGGTTCTTTCAAAATATGATATAAGTATGTAAAAATTGTTGCCAACTCTCGGACCAATATCATACCGTAAATCTAGTAGCAGGTGATTTACAATCAAATTTATATTAAATATCAGAAATCAAACAACCAAATTTAATTTCAGTTAAAATAATGATAAATACTTACAATGGAATCCTCATTGTCCCTTTTAATAGCATAATGACCATCATTTCCTCCACTAAATTCAGTCCTGCTCAACCTTAAAACTCATTAGTGGTTGTGGCTCATACTTATTTACCCAGGTTAATTCCTCCATAGCCTTAACATCTCTGGCCATGAAAAAAAGCATACTGGATATGGCAAAACATAAACTTAAATCGAGTACAAAAACCATAGAATCAAATACGTCCACAGCTTGCAGTCAAACGAAAGTATGGGGTTGTTTGGTTAAATCTTATCCTTATAAGATTATGTGAGTGAAATTCATGATAGGTACATTTAAAAAAAATACCCATAAATCAAACTAAGGGCTGCACATTACACGCAACGTACAAAATTTCAAATTTTTTACAAACTGAGATAAAATACATTAAGACATTAGTAGTTAAAATACTAAAATTCAAACTATAAGTGACGCGACCGGAGGCTCACGTAGTGCATGTAGGTCCATAATCTCATACATTTAGGATATCCTATCTAACCGCTTCTTGTTGTACATTACTGGAAGTAATGCCATATGTTTGAGAACACCAATTTGAGTTTGCAAGAACTTGACGTACTTAAAAGCAGATTGAAACATCTCGGCTGTGTTCATCTTTTGACCACCGGGAATTAGCTTCCCAAGTTCTTGTGTCTTCTCAAGTATCTTCCTTCGCCTCACCATTGCCGCCAAACTTTGTGCTCATAAACTCCTTTCTTCGTTACTCGCATCTTGTTTCTTTACTTTCAGGCTACTTACCTCTTCAACCTGGTTGATTACATAGGTGCAACATGATTGATTATAATAAAGTTATGATTCTAAAGTAACTAAAATAACTCTTAACATACAAATGATACTTAAACTAAAATTATAGGATAACTAATAAAAAGATTATAGCCGATAGGCGGGCATGACTTATAAATATTATTTTGATGGTATTAGTTATCAGGAAATTATTTTTAAAACCACTTATTGTATATATTAATTGCAAATAATTCAAACAAAGCTTATGCCTATCGAATAAAATTAATCATATTTGAACCGTTTGATTTTTAACAACTTTCATATTTACCCATGTGACCCATTATCTAAGCTTGTTATATCCAAATAAGAATATATAAGCCCATGAGAGACAAATTTAAACAAGGAAATGGAGCTTATGGAATATAAGCAAAAAAAGACAAAAGCTTTTAAGCCCAAAGATAAGGTTAAAAAAATACAATATACTTGTCCGAAATCAAGGAACTGCTACTAAGTACTACTAAGTACAGAATGATAGAAACTTGAATAAACATGATAGCCTAAGCGAACCGCGATTTAGGTAACTATGATCTTAAGTTGGTAGAATGGTTGTAATAGTCGAATGAAATTATCCTAACTGGCACTTGATAAGAAATCATTGACATGCAGAAGTCTTCATGACTTACTCTTTTGCTTAGTGTGCTTCAGGCGACCACAACTTTCGTATGAGTTAACAACGTATCACTCGCAACACCTTTAGCATAACCTCTCACACCAGTTTGTAACAGTTCTAGACTAATTACAAATTTCACCGGCTTCTTGGCACCAACTTCATTAGTAGAAAATCTTTTGAGCTGTTACAAACTTCATTAGAATATATATTACTAATATTTAGCCCTATTTATATATCTTACCTAGAAGGACACCACCACTACAGAAATAGTTGCAATGTATCAATGCTATTCATGACAGGTCTGGGTATAAGTAGCTGCCCTGCTCTCCGCATAGATGATATGTGCATGCTAGAACAACTGTTCTTCTTTCCTATCCTAATATTTCAGCTGCTGATAATCCAATAGATAAAAAAATATGTGTCAAGTCAATATCGCCTCTATACATGAACTCGCAATAAATTAAAATCCCTTTATCCACCCAATCTAAAATCACCATTAGAGTAGAATGCACGATTTTGGAATAGTGAAATTATAGCCACTTGTAAATTTTCGATAAATTTTATGAATCTTTTCAATTGGTACTATACGTTTTTGTTTGTGGAGCAGGGTTTCTATTTGGGTCTGCTCTACAAAAGACACTAATAACTATTCAAAATTAATCCTTATGTCATTTTGTCAAACCTAATAATTGAAAAGAAATATAGGCCAGATATCTCAGACCAACACTTCTAAACCCTCAACCATAATTGCAGACCACGCCTTTTACATCTTTGAGAGCTATTGTTGCTTGCATTCTAGAGGTCATTCTTCTTCTTCGCCAGGGCCAATGTTTGGGATGCTTCCCTTCTGTAGTTCAGAAACAGCTAACTTGTAAAACCACATCTATCAAATTAACTCATCAATTAGTCAAAAAGAGACCTTAGGTGGAAAAATGGACGAGTCAATTAATGAGTCAAATGGGTCATAGTCAACTGTGGGCCTACACATTTCTTTATGTTTATGAATATATGGGACAGATAATGTTGCTAAATATGATAAGTGGACGCCATTGCAATCATTTCTTATTACCTTTGTGGCTTTGTCCTTCTTACTCTTGTTCGCCTTGTTGTTTACCTTCCCTTTCTTGTTTCTCGCATCCTGAGTGTTATCACCTTTGCTATGACTTTCTGACACAAAATCCCCAACTGAATTTTCATTACCGGTTTCTTTAACCTCAGTTGTGCAGCTGCTCCTTGACATAACCATTTGCTCAACTTTCGGTTCCTGAATATCGACATAATTTTTCAATAAATCTTCTATCATTGGCCTATAATGTTACAACCTCTCCACAGAAAGTTCCACATCCGTCAAAAATCTGATTCCTTGATATCTGGTCGACAGAAAAAGATCCAAACGCCCAAGAAATTGTGTTGATCTGCATCTTGTACCTTCTCGAGATACACACGCCTGTACATGATGCAACGTTCTAAAAAATCTCTAAGATGTCACATGTGTAATGTAATGCTGGTTCAGAATTTTGAAACAAAACTATACATTGAGGGGTAAACTAAAGTCACCAATATGAGGGGTTAAGAGTATGTGACTGATCAAATTCTGTAACAGGTGAATAATGACATCCACTACAAGAAACAGGAGAATAGGCAACGAGCGTTATCCCGTCGACACAATGTCGACGGGACTGTGTAGAAAACGACAAAAATTCCGCTTGACCGAAGCCAAGTCCATCGATGAGACCATATTGGCCAAAATTTCCAGCCTCAATAATTGTCAAAACTTTGGCGCGAACTTATCCCGCCTTTATAATCCCATCAACATGTCGACCGGATGATATTAAAAATGAATTATTACGTAATTAACGTTTGATTAGCGTTAATTACGTGTTTGGTTTAACGGTACCGTCGACATGTCGACGGGATTATAAAGTAAATATAATAATACTGAATTAGTGGTCAATATAAATGGCGGGATTTTTCCCGCGTGTTTTTTCCCGTCGACATGTCGACGGGATTATCTCCCCAAATACTCTCCCTATATATACTCCCACAAAAACATTCCCGTCTCATTTTTTACCTATATACATTCTCACAAAATTATTTTCGTCTCATTTTACACATACATTCTTGATTCTCAAAAATAAGTCAATCGTCAATTCTTACAAGACACACATTACTTGGCGTGGTTGCACAGTTGAAGAGGAGTACTCAAAAATCTTGTCACACGAGCTCCTCTTTAATGAAGTTATGTTAACTTTTGGTCATGCAGTTTATGAGGAATATGGTTCTTTTAAGGATGCTGAACCGTGGATGAGAGACAAGATTATCAAATGGTGTAGGAAAAAGTCGTACTACAAAGAGTACATGGACGACCTAGATGCTGCTGAAGCTTAAGTTGTTGCTGTTGGAGGTGACGACGAAGCTGAAAGTACGTTGGAAACGAAACTTGATAATATGGGAAATAGGGTCACAAATCTTGAAGCTACGTTTGCACATATCAAGGAAATGAGAGCAAGGAAGGGAAAAGATGGTGCGAGTGCGAGTAAAGCGGGAAGTAGCCGCAAAAAAAAATAAACGGGTTGTTTCGTTTGATCTGTTCTTTTGGTTGTCGAGTTGTTTAGTTTGAGTTGTTTCGTTTGGTTGTCGAGTTGTTTAGTTTGAGTTGTTTCGTTTGGTTGTCGAGTTGTTTAGTTTGAGTCTGTATGAAAATGCATGTGGTTGAGAACTCTTGCTTGTTTTAAATAAACAGTTTGCCTTTGTGTTTGATAATTATTGCTCCTTCAGTTCTATTTTTTGTGCGTACGAATTTAAAATATAAAGGATGTTCAACATCAGTTACCACAACAACAACAACAACATTTTATTAAACAACAACAATAACGTCAACAACAACAGCAAACAACATCAACAACAACAACAAACAACATCAACAACAACAACAATAACAACGATAACAGCAACAACAATGATAACAGTTCTATATATGAAATTTATCCATGTCACTTAAAAGGTCACGAAGTATTGCATCCGACTGACATGCGTGGTCGTGGTTGGGATACGTTACGTTGCCATGTCAAGTTTTGCCTCCGGCATCCTTAATTTTGTCTCTAGCACTTGTTTTTGTGCCTCCAGCACCTGTTTTTGTGCCTCCAGCATGTTTATTCTAATTCATGACACTTTGAGCACCTTGTTGGAGCAGATCCAGAACCGCTTGATGTTGAAGCTCCCAGAGAACCGATCATCATTTTGGCGAGTCGTTCCTCCTTCCATAAAAAAAAATCACATCCATGGTCTGTTGTCCCAGGCTGTTAAAGAGTAAGAACTATTATTTTTAACAACTAACCAAATTATTTATATAATACACGAAAAAGTATGTAATTGTTCACCTGCGAGAAAGGACACGCATAGTATAGTTTACCACGGGAGTAAGATCTATGCGATTCTCGCAGAATCACGTCTCCTCGTTCACAAGGACAAGGAAAAGCTTAAAATTCTGCCATCTTCTTCACCATGATAACAGTGTATGTTTGTGGTTGTGAGGTTTAGTGGTTGTGAGTTGTGGAATTGTGACCGGGGTGGCCCGATCTACAAGTTGAGGTGATAAAAGGTGGTGGCCGGAAAAAGATTCCGACGGCCGGAAACTGCTGGTGTCGCCGGAAAACGAAAACTGCTAGAGAGAGAGAGAGAGAGTGAGATGAGTGTGTGTGTGTGTGTGTGTGTGTGTTCATATTGTGAGGATAAGTTGTTAGGTAGGAAAAATTTGGTGGGATATATATCCAGGAGGCATCTTGAGTCATTCGTTTAACATCTCATGTATAACTGATGAGGCGAAAAATGAATCGTTTTTAGGGGGTCATTTAAGCCCAGAATTGAATTTATTTGATCAAATATTGCCCTAAATCGTTCCTTTTGTGATTTTAGGTACTTTGGGAGTGAATTCTGGAAAAGGAAGCATTTTGGACGTTTTTGGAGCATAAAAGTAAAGAAAACGGCAAAGTCTTAATTTTCCTTGCTGGGAACAGTACCAGACGGCGTCAAGAAGAATTTTATGACGGCGTCAAGAGCAAAATGGATGACGGCCCAGAGAAAACGTGACGGCGTCAGAACAAGGGCGTCAAGAGTAATTTTGGTGACGGCCCAGAGCAGAATTACACATGACGGCGTCAGCTATGGATCTAGGCAGTCCGAGAACTTTATTGGCGACGAGATGACGGCGTCAGATTTTTCCTCTTGACGCCGTCACCAACTAAAATCTATATATACTTTTCTAATTTTCATTCATTAAGGAGGAACTTGTGTGGAGAATATTAGGGCCGAACTTTATAAACCCTAGCTCGTTTATAACAGTATTTTCAAGGGTTTTCACCCCTTGAAACCCTTCATGTTCAATTGAGATAAGTTTTCTTCCAATTCTTTCAATATGTCTATGTGTTGTTTGAATATATCTTATGCTTGTCTCGATTTTAACATGCTAGGCTAGATCTATTATGTGTTTGCTTAGATGTAATGAAACCTAGATGTTGATTATAGGTTGATTACTTGTTTATAATTGTAATGGATGAATGAATTCAATGTTAGGCTTAAGAAAACTGGCAGATCTCCATTGTGTAACATGCTTGAACGTCTTAAGAAACATGAACCGATGTGTACTAGGTTTTTATGGTTGTATTTAATGCATGAGCGAATTCTAGTGATCCCATGTTAAGAGCTTCTTAGCCGGCTTGGCATAGGAGTGAAGTAGGAGCTTATAGGATTGGGGAAGTAAGTACGCCACCCCATGAATGGTATTAAGGAATACAACCCGTCATCCACGCAACTGTAACAAGTAATTAACCTGTAAAAGATATCTAGGGAGTAGTGAAATCTAAGTAAACACAATTCTCCCATATATTGTTCACACCACTACCTTAATTTAGTTTATTTTCATTTTTGTTATTTTATTTTGATTGCATCTTAGTTTTTGGGTTAGTTGACTAGCAACTAATTCCGCCCCTCTTCCAAAAACCCGAGATTTTAATTACTTTTCATAAAACATAAAAATACAAAAAGAATCATCTCTCACCTCTGGACCTAGTTCTTAGGTTTTCTAATCCTAGCGACACTATTCCTAAGTTGAACGATCAATCCCCCGGTACTTGTCACTATACTATACTACAACGATCAGGTACACTGCCTGGTGGGGGTTGTAAGCTTCTCGAGATCCCTCGAGAGGTAAAGCCTGGTGCAATTCCAACGCATCAATAACAATAGTCGTTCGTTTAACATCTCATGTATAACCATAGTACTTCGTTTAACATCTCATGTATAACCATTGCATCTCGAGTCGTTCATTTAACATCTCATGTATTATCATAGTCGTTCGTTTAACATCTCATGTATAACCATAGTCCTTCGTTTAACATCTCATGTATAACCATTGCATCTCGAGTCGTTCGTTTAACATCTCATGTATAACAATTGCATCTCGTCTCGTTCGTTTAACATCTCGTGTACAACCATAGCATATCAACTCATTTCTTTAACATCTCGTGTATAACCATTGCATCTCGACTCGTTCGTTTAACATCTCACGTACAACCATATCATCTCGACTCATTTGTTTAAAATCTCATGTATAACCATTGCATCTCGACTCGTTCGTTTAACATCTCATGTATAGTTCGTTTAACATCTCATATATAACCATAGTCGTTCCTTTAACATCTCATGTATAACCATTGCATCTCGTCTCGTTCGTTTAACATCTCGTGTAAAATATTGGGTCAAGAATACAAGACTTGAATTTTGACCGGTTGTGATCTCGAGGTTATTTAATGGTTGGAATTAAAAAAAAGAGTTGTATATCTTTGCTATTTTGTGATATTCTAATTATAAAAATATTTTTTTTAATTATATTATAAGTAATTAATTTTAAATTTAACTAGTTACTAATTTTATAAAACTAATTTTTTAATATATTTTTTATTTTATAAAAGTATTTATAATAAATATTTTTTCTAATTATATTAAAAGTAATTAATATTAAATTTAACTAGTTTTTTTAAGTTATAAAACTATTTTTTTATAAAAAGTTTCTTAATATATTTTTTATTTTATAAAAGCATTTATAATTAATACCTTTTTATTATCCCGTCGACATGTCGACGGGATAAGAAAGCTTCAAATTTCACGAAAAATTCATTTATCCCGCCAAATGCTAAACGACAAAATTATGTTAACGATCCCGTCGACATGTAATGACTAGGTGGTTGTGTGGTGTATAGTGAATAAAGAGTTTACCGAAGGATCACTCGTGAAAGTAATTCCCCGGATCGTTCTCCCAACGAGGGTTGAATTCGATCTTGTCGGTTCGGTTTGTGAATCTTGTGAAGTGAATGAGGATAGAAGAAATATTTTAGTTTTTGATTATATTACAAATGAGAATAAATTGCAATTAAAGCAAAGAGAACAAGCAAATAATGCAAAACAAATGAGCAAATAAAACAAACATTCTCAAAAATTAAATAGAAATAAAAGCATAAATAAAACTTAATATGACTAATTTTAAAAGATAAATAAAAGCGATACTAGTCCTACGATTGCAAATTGAGTTTTTCTAAATAATAAGATATAAAAGAAAAATAACGTAAAAGGAAAATTATATTTTTGGCTTTTTAATTTTAATAAATGAAAAGGATATAAAGACTAATTAAAAAGGAAATAAGTAATAAGAAAAAAAAAAAAAAAAAAAAAAAAAAAAAAACTAATTATTATTAAACTATAAATGTTTACTAGATGACGTTACTAGATAAAAGATACTAACTTGTTATATAATAAATCCTAACTTGATAAATTTTAGAAAAATTCGGCAGAGTTTCGTTTAGATATTAAAGCATAAGAGAACCTCACTCGATAAACGATGAGGCAATGATTATCTAACTCGATAATCTTGGCTAACTCGCCAAAAGAAACTAAACTCGGTAATGTAAAAAAAAACAAACTCGAAAACTAGAAAAAATCCAAACTCGATATTAAAAGAAAAATCCAAACTCGCAAGTTTTAAAAGAAAACCAAACTCGAAAGTTTGGTTTGTTTTGCAACTTAGTCCCTACAAGGAAAAACTCAAACTCAATACTAAATCCAAACTCGATAGTATTTATATATATTTTTGAAACTCGGTAAAAACATATCAGATCCAAACTCGATATCTATTTTTTTGCAAAACAGTAACTCGATAATCATTTTTTTTTTGCATTTTAGTCCTTAAGTAAACAAACGTAACTCGATAACATTTAAAAAAAAAAATCTAACTTGATAAAAATGTAACAAAACACCATTTTGATCCAAAATAAAGCCTAAAAACTAATGTTTTTTCACCAAATTTATTACTAAACAACCTAGCTTAACCATAAACTTTAAATCCCACGAATAAAAACACGAATTTAACAACTAAAAATTTAAGATTTTTAGAAAGATAAAGCTTTTTAGAGAGAGAAAGTAAAATAAAACACATAAAAATAAGACTAGACAAAAATTAAATCTAAAATTAACCTTAGAACTAACCAACCTCTCAAATGAGGCTTACATCTCTATTTATAGGCTAGGGGCTAGGGCTTCTCTAATCTTTTACATTGTTGCATAATTAGCCCCTAGACCTTTACAAATCATGAAATTCAAGCTTAAAACATTATAAAATGTAACTAATACAACTTAATATTAAACGTAACGACTGAGAACGATCCAAATGCATTTCTTGTAGCTTGGAGGATTTGAGTTGACTTTTCTTCCTAAGTTCTTCAAAGGTTCAAAATCGACAACTAGCGAATACTTGGAGTATTTTTCTTGTCAATATCTTCACGCTTTCACTAAGGGTCTCTTCTCTCATTCTTTGAATCTTTAAGAATTTGAATTTTCGTTTTGGGCTTTTCTTGGATAAATTTCTTCCTCGGCTTCGGCTTTTTACCTTTTTCCAATCTCGTGCTCGTTTTTGTCGGTTTTGCTTTGTTTTTGTTCATTTTTCACATATCCGTACCTGCACATACACAAATACAAAAACATACATTCTCTTGGCATATTTGGTTAGTATTTGGTGTATTTGGTCTGATTTAAGGTCGAAAAAGGATGTGTGATTAAGCACTCATCAACATGTCGAAGGGATAAGAAAAAGATATACCAAAACCAGATCTGGTCAAACACTTAGAAAGAAAACGCAAAAACAATCAACCTCTCTTCTCCGGCGATTATTGACCCACCATAACACCTCCACACCACACCACACCTCACCGGCCACACCAACACCACCATCTCTGACACTACCACCACCACCACCACATTGTACCCCACCAACACCACCATCTCCAACACCATAGCTCCACCACCACAGTCCAACACCATACACTAGCACCACTGTGCACCTCCTCCTCCTCCTCATTCGCTTAATTCTTCCCCAACCCCTCATTTGTTTAATTCTTCTTCTTCCCCAACCCCTCCTTTCTTCAACAGCAGCAGGTAAAGAATGTTTATAATTTTTGTTATTATTATTAATTTAATTGTTATTATTATTGTTAATTTTTGTTATTATTATTGTTAATTTAATTTTGAGTAAATTGCAAACATGGTCCCTGTGGTTTTATGAGATTGCACCACAAGTCCCTGGTATATGGAAATTGCAGGCGGCCTCCCTGTGAGCAAGTTTGGGTTTCACTTTAGTCCCTGGCTTCTAACTAGGTTAGTCTCATCCCGTTATGTTGGGACTTACATGATAACACAAAGGGTATTATTGTCTTTTTGCTAGTGGTCCCAATCTCAGAAGTTTATTAGACCACCCCCAACATCATTTTCCCCCAAATAATCAAACACAACTTCACACACATACACACATAAACCCTTTATTATTTTGCCCCTAAACCAATGAATTGTTTTTGTGGTAACCCAACAATTGTACGTACTTCATGGACTAATATAAACCCTGGACGTCGATTTCGATGTTGTCCCCAAATTGTAAGTTGTATGCTTTTGGTGATTATCCTTGTGAAAATTACTTTACTAATTATTGTAAGTTATTCATTGTAGGGTACCCATTGTCCTTTCTTTTCTTGGGTGGATCCACCTATGTGTGCTCGTGCTGTGGCAATTATCCCTGGTTTACTAGCATCAAGAAATGCACTTGAGCAATCTTTGAATGCAATGGCTGTTGCAAATCGTAGGCTAAAGATATGGCTCATTTGCAGTTGGGTCTTTTTTATGATTTTCTATTTGATGTAATGTATTTTAGGGTTGCAATATAACTGAACTTATGAATTGACCAAGATAAATGTAATGGTCAATTGATTTTGTGTTTTGTATTGAAAGTCAATTAAGTAATGAAATCCTTTTATGGTTATATATTATTGTCTCAAAAGGTATTTGTTTAGCAGTTGATGTTTGCGAAAACACATTCACCACATTGGCATTTGCCAAAAGCATTCTCACAGGGACCAAAATCAATCACATTTGCCAAAAAAACATTAACATTGGCATTTGCCAAAAGTAGTTAACTTGGGAACAAAAGCAATTAAAATGTGCCCAAAATAGTTCACAACATTTCAACACTAGCAGTATAGAAAATGACATAACATATAATAAAAGCCAAAGTCAAACATTGATAAAGCAAATTCAAACATTCAGTGTCTTAAAAAGCATCACACTGCATACCATAGATGCAACACACAAAATATAACCAAAGTCTAGAAACACAGTCTTAGACAAAGTCTTAAAATAAACATGATGACATAGTGATTCAAGATAATATTAGCCAAAGTTCTTTGCACAGTCATGCATTG
>JARVZY010009782.1:0-20846 GCA_030686995.1 Artemisia argyi
CTCGACTCAAGTTATGAATAAACTTTACAAAATAGTATAACAGTTTATTTATCACACTATTTAATAACCATCAATTGTCAAAGGGCTTTTAGCCCATTAACACGTGTTCATGATTATTGATCAACAATTATTTTGTAAATGTTTTTGTGGGTCTAGCATTTCTCTTTGTATAATTATGACTTATGAGATAAGTGGTACAGGCGCTTGAAAATTTGCAGCTCTAAAATAACAAATCAACTGGATTATGTCTAGGGATGAGCACGGTACCGGTCCGTACCAAATTAGTGGTACCGATTTTTTCCCGAGCATAAATAGTGGTACTGGTACCGTACCGAACGGGATTCGGATACCGGTACCGGTACCGGAAAATCGGGTTTTTCCCGTTTTATTTTGGGAATTTCCCGATTTGGTACCCGTCCCGTACCGAATTAGTGGTCCCGATTTTTTTTCACCTTATTTCTTAGTCCCGGTACCGTATATCGGGAACGGTACCGTTTCGGTACGATACCGGTGCGGTTCCGATTGGATTCCGGGATTCGGATCGAAATGATCATCCCTAATTATGTCCTATTTTCTCGTCGATAAAGATCTAACTAAGAAAACCAATTTGGTGGTGAACCTCTCATTCTAATTCAGTGCTCTCCGAACCGTGCGGGAAGGTTTCCCATCACACGGCTCATCAACTTGATCATCCGGGGCATTTTTGTGGTTTACCCAAAATCCCGCTAATCTTTTGTCAGAAACTAATGGCAAGTATCATCCATATAGGAGGTAAAATGTCTAACACTTTACATCCGGGCATAGTTTTTCCAACTTTTCTTCAAGCTTTGTGTAAGAATTATCTCAGAAAAAATGATAGATTTTTGTTAGATGGTCTTTAAGGGATGATACTTGCTACGAGTTTTTGACAAAAGTAATTAATGTCGAATTTAACAAACCAAATCAAATATATGATTGTTTGCAGTTTACTCAAATGAATATATCATAGAATTCTAAACATATGTTTACGTATGGAAAGATAAAAACTATAAATACTACGAGTAACAGCCAGGAGTGAGAGTCGGTAATACCTTATTGCAACTTGCGAGTGTCAGGAAGAAATGGTGTGGGAAGTGAGATTTGAGAGTGAGGATTATTGTAGGTTAGAGCAATATATATAGGCATTTATTCATCTATCTTTTGTAATATAAATTTAATAAATTAAAGGTGAATCGCAATATGATAAAAAGATGTCATTTTCATGAATGGAATAGTTCGTGCAACAATCTTTAAATGTTCGCTGGGCTTGTAACTTCCCAAAATTTGTTTGTTTTATAATTAAGATTATTTTATTTGATCAAAGTTCATCTGATATCACACTTGAGACCCGGTCAATTGATATGGGTCTTTTGATTAGGTTAGTCACGTCAGCTTTCTCTATCCGGCTATTTACATGCGATTTTTTGCCACAATAAAAACAACATAAACTAAAAAAAACATACTCACAAAAATACATTTTCATTTAATTTAACACAAAAACACTCACACGTACAACCAACAACGACTACCGACCGTTCCTGCGACCGATTCAAAAAAAATTGATCGATCGTGACTTCATGCACAGTAATGCCTATCGATCGGGAACACAAAGTTGATCGATCATTTATCCTTATTGTGTTTAGCGTTACTGAAACATATGTTTATTGCTTGAAGCTATCTGGTTCTAGAGAATGATCAATCGCCACCTAGCAAAAAGATGGACGGGGTTAAAGTTTTCTTACCGACTTAAACATTTGAGGAGACGAAATGGACATCCACTAGCGATCATGATTAGAACATTTGGTGTGTCGATCGAATTTAGTTCATTCGTTTAAAAGCGACTCGGCAAAAGATATCTAACTTTAATCTCCATTAACCATCCACCTCTTTATGGAAAAGACTGTACTGATGGCTTGTGATTACCATATCTATGATAATCATACATAAATGGTAGTAATAGAAATTTGCTTTTACATTTATAGTTACGACACATCATGTGATGTTACTTGTGTCATTTCACATTATGCTAGTGATAAACTTTTTGTTTTGCAGATAAGAAAAGAAAAACAGAAAAGAAATCAAAATTGTACTCAAATTTCTTATCAATGATATTCCTTTTGCTAATGACAAGAATATTAAGGTGGTGCCTACAATTACAAGTAATGACGATTAGCTATTTGCTGATAAAGCACATTTGAATAATTATATAGGCCGGTTGTTGGAGAAAACCCCAAAGAACATTCCCTTAGGTTAAAATGTGTCAAAACAAAGACCGCGATTAGGCATATTTCATTAGTTTTACTCAAGGTATTACGACTCTTATACCATTTGTAGCATCTCAAATATCTAGCAAGGGATTGGTCCGATTACATTGAGAACAACTATGAATAGTAGTTAGACCGTTAAAGTTATTGATACCAAATGTGTTAGATAAGGTTTGAATATCTAAGAACTGGGTTTCAGATTCTACCTTGAGCACAAATGAGTGGTTTAAATGTGTAAGACGAATTGTTATGGGCTCAAACTTATCACATCTTTGTGTGCGAGATGAATTGTCACAATCTTTTTTAAAGTTAATGACAAATACCTTTTATGAATTTATTTTTAAAAGAGTAGAATAATTAGCAACGATTAAATTATGGGTCCTATCTTTTACTCTAGTGAGGACTTTTGTATTTTAGGAAAAAAGGAATATTTTCTTATTGTGTAATATTTTAATTATTATTTTTTAATTTATAAATTTAAAAATTCATTTTGTTAATATACTACACAAGTATAAGATAAATACAAAAAAATATAGATAACATGTAACTAACAATAGAATTAAACTCTTTAAATGATTATCTTTAATAATAAAAAACTATAATTAAAAATCATAAATCAAACAAAACAAATATTAAATTATTTGTTTTTAAATAAATAAAAATATATCATTCAAAAAAAATTTAAAAAACCTGCGCGTGCGCGAGCGTTATAACTAGTAATTTATACATCATCTTCCCACTTTCTCTTTTCTCCAATACAATAGTTACTTTACTTTTGTGTCCCATATTTAACAATACATTTATTTCTTTATAAAGTTCTGAATTTTTATAAACTTTTCAAATAAATTAGATTAATATAAATTTATACAAAAAACCAGTTTGTAATCTAAAATTTTAGAAACTTTATAAGAATACTTGATTTTCATTACCATTATAGAAAAAGTTGGATTTTTACAAAATTTATAAAATAATTGTACTTTTTGTTTAATTTTAAAACTTCGATTTATAATTAAAAAAAATGGATACTTATAACATTTGATTTTAAAATTTGAATTTTTGATAAAATCTATAAGAAAATTAGATACTTCAAATTATAATTAAAAAAACTGAATTTTTAATAAATTTTTACAAATTTTTTAAACTATTTGTAGTTTTATAACCTTTATAAAAAGATTAATTTTAATAATCTTTCTAAAAATCGTTTATAAATTAAAAAAAACGGTATTTTTATTAACTTTATTTACAAAAAGATTTAAAATTACCAAACTTTTTTACATAATAAGGGATTAATCTCCACCCTCCATCTTTATTTGATCTAATAGATGAGATTAATCCCAACAATAAAAAAAAAAAAAAAAAAAAAAAAAAAAAAAAAAAAAACTTTCATTTTTCTTCTTTTTTCAAATATTAATATCTTTCAAACCGTTTATCGTTAAACGAAAATATATATATATATATACCGTTACGACGAGCATTTAATTATCTTTCTATAGATAGGCACTTTAATATACTTTCGACAAAAAATAAATAAAAAAATAAAAAATCGTATTTTAGTTTTTTTTCGTTACTGAAATTTTCATGAAAAAATCATATGTGATTTAACAATAATATCACATGTGATATTAGTATATTACATATCATATGTGATTTAACACTAATATCACATGTGATATTACATATCCTATATGATATATCACATGTGATTTTTTTCATGCAAATTTCAGTAATGTGAAAAAAACAAAAAAAAAATTGTCGAAAGTATATTAAAGTGCTCGTCTATAGAAAGATAATAAAATACTCGTCGCAATTGTGTAATTATTTTCGTTTAACGATTAAGGGTTTAAAAGATATTTAAATTATAAAAAATATGTGAAATATTAAAATGCTTTTAATGTCAATCATTGATTTCCCTTTAGATGAAAGGTGGAGATGAGTCATTTGTTATGTAAGAAAAAATTAGTATGTAAAATAACTCTCCTCTTATAAAGATGTGCGTATTTTTCCAGCTTTATTAACATAAAACTACATTTTCATATACTTTATAAAAAAAATTATATGTAAAAATAAATAAATAATAAATAAAAAAGAAAAAAAAAATTAAAAAAAAATAAAATAATAATAATAATAATAATAATAATAATAATAATAATAATAATAATAATAATAATAATAATAATAATAATACGAGGCCAAATGCTCAGATATGGATATGGGTTTCTCTCCTTTTCATTCTCTTCTTTTGGAGAACTTGAGAAGGATGCGGCAGCCTTACTAAAACGTATTCGAAGATTCTCGGTGACTCAAGACATTGGAGCACGTGTTGCTGCTCATATTTTTAGTAGGGTTTTCGCTATAGCTAGAGGAGTGGGGGCTCAGATTGTTTCTCGGCTCCCCACTAATTTCTTGTAAACCCTATGAGTTTCTAATAATAATAATAATAATAATAATAATAATAATAATAAAAGAGACAAGACAAGATAAATGATAAAAATAATTAGTTGATGATTGGCTGATAACCCAAAATGTATCATGTTTTATAATTGTCTTACCGAGGTTCTGTTTAATCCACCTGAGCCAACACATCAATCCTAGCTTTTCATGTTTTACAAAATGTAAACTTCTTTTCTACGAGTGAAAGATACACGCAAGTTAATGGTTCGAGGCGGACGCCTTTCACTCAAATCAACTTTTAAGACTTTTTATCTGTCAACTTTTCTCCACCTTAAATTATACGTGCGAGTATTTTAAGTTGATTTTTATAAGTACAAGGGTACCAACCCTAAATGCCCCACGATTTGTTTTTTCTCTAAATGCCTCAGGGGAGAGGTCGCCCAAATTTCTTGGGCGGATTTAATATTATAGTGACATGTGTTAGACCGTATGTTTACATTGAAAACCCGTAGGTATAATATTATTATTGACCACTATATATAATAGTGAAACCCTAATACTCAAAACACACAAACCGGGCTTGGGTCTAATTATCTTCTAATACTCCCCCGCAGTTCGACCGGCGAAATCGCGAAAGCTCGAACTGGAGTAGTAAACTAAGAAAACAAAATAAAACAAGAAACCAAAATAAAACATCGTCTCGGGAATTGATAACATGTGTCCCCTATTATATCCCTACCAAGTACTAACATGATACCACACCCAACAGGTACTTTCTCGAGCGACCAGGACCAGCGACTTATTTTTTTTGTCTTTTTGTGAAAAAATTATTAACTACATTTTTGGTTCTTGTTGTTTGCTTGGTATTTCATTTTTAATCACTCTTAGCCACATCGAATCTAACCTCACCAAATTTATCCACACCAGATTTTTGTGTTACAAATTTTGAGACACCAGATTTCGGTGGTGGTGGCAGGGGGCGGTGTTGGCGCGTGGCGGTGATGGGTGGCGTGTGGTGGCGAGTGGGTGGTAAGAGGGAACTCGGGATAACCCAATCTACGTTTTGGTGTAAGAAAAATATTTTTGGCTGGAATCTCGCCGGAGAAGACGACCGGAGGTGGGGTTGCCGGCGGTGTAGAGAGAGAAAGGAGAGGTGTGTGTGTTTTTATGAGAGAGAGATGAGAGAAATGTGTTAGTGTTTATATATTTATGTTTATATGATTTTGAAAAGTTGGACAAAAATAAAATACAAAGCAAACAACAAGGACCAAAAATGTAGTTAATAATTTTTTTACAAAAAGACAAATGATTGTAAGTCGCCCAAGAATTGCAGTCCCAGTCACCCAAGAAAGTACTAGTGGGATAAAAAAATAATAATGACATTTAGGGTTGATACCCTTATACTTGTGGGGCATTTCAAGGATTTTCCTTTTTTACAATCACATATTGGAGGCAGAGCCATCTGGACCACTATCAACATTGACAATCAACAATATGTGGATTTCATTATATAATTGTTTTGGTCTTTGATATAGATAGATTCGTCCGTTGTTGACCAAGAAGATAAGTATCTGGGTCTTATCGGGTTGATCTAATAACCAGATAAGATAAATACCCGACCCGATAACATATAGATTTATGGGGTTCGGGTCAAACAAACCCGACTGGGTTTCTTAACCTGATTAACCTGACTTTATAAGCTCTTATCGGGTTCGGGTCAGCCCGACCTTACTAACACCAGCTAGTTGATGTTGTATCAGCCAAGACCCCCCTAAATCTGCTACTCCTTTAATACTCGATCAAAAAAATGTTGTTAAAGTAGAAGAAAACTCGAGTTGGTGGTGAGTGTGATGCAACAAAATTAGTTAGTTGTAAGCTAGGCTTTGTAAATTTGTAATTGGACATAATGAAATGTTTATGTTACTATAGATGAATCAGTTGTATTCTTACAACAACAACAAATAAACAAACAAACAAAAAAGTAGTATAGATTGAGTAATTTATTAAAGTACATTAATTTTATATCTAAAAACTGTTTTTAAGGCAACTATTTCAAATACTTTTGTTACTTTTGTTTTTTTAATACTTTTATGTGGGAAAATTAATAGATGTTAATTTAAGTTTTAAAGAGGTGTTTTGGAGACTAAACATGATTTGTTTTTAAGATTTTAAGGATTAATGAAAAACATATGTGTATTGTATGTAGTCACTACAACAAAAGTGGCTTTTTAGGACCCTTTGTATGGGACGGTATGATAATGGAGTTCTAAAAAACTGTTTAATAGGGCATATGAGCGTTTATGGTCCTTTTTAAATATTTGCTACTTAGACGATGTCCTAAAAAGGTATATAATAGGATGGTCGATGATTTGGGGTCCTATTATCATATAACTTAATAGGACACTTAAAATATGGATCCTAATAAATTACCTTTATAGGACGTTTATTCATTATGGTTGTATTATAATACATCATAATAGGACACTTGAGTTTTGAATCATAAGACATCAGTTAGTTAAAACGCTTATTCACAAAAAGTTTTATTATAGCAAAATTTAATAGGACCTTTGACACGTGGGTATTATAACGTTAACCTTTATAGGACGCTTATGTACAATGGTTTTATTATCGTACACCATAATAGGACATTTCATTTTTGAGTCATATAACATCATTTTTTTAAAACGATTATTTGCAAAAGTTTTATTATAACAAAACTTAATAGGACCCTTAAGACGTGGGTATTATAATGTTAACCTTTATAGGACGCTTATGCATAATGGCTTTAGTATCATACATCATAATAGGACATTTTATTTTTGAGTCATAAAATATCAGTATTTTAGAACGTTTATTCATAAAAGTTTTATTATAACAAAACTTAATTGGACCCTTAAAGGATGCATATTAATTATGGTTTTATTACAATACACCATAATAGGACACTTGATATATAAGTCATAAAACATTAATTATTTAGAACGCTTATTCGCAAACGTATTATTAAAACATAACTTAATATGACAGTTGACACTTGGGTCCCATAGATTGATACACCATCATAGGACACTTGATATTTGAGTCATAAAACATCGGTTTAATGGAACGCTTATTCGTAAACGTTTTTTATTATAAGAAAAGTGAATAGGACCCTTGACAATAGCGTCTTATAATGTTAACCTTTATAGAACGCTTATTCATAATGGTTTTTTTATGATACACCATAATATGGCACATCTTTTTAGAGTCGTAAAACATCCGCTTTTTATAACGCTTATTCAGTTTTATAGAACACTTAATTGCAAAAGTTTTATTTTAACAAAAATTAATATGACCCTTGGCACCTGTGTCTTTTAACATTAACCTTTATAGTACGCTTATTTGTTGTGGTTTTATTATCATACGCCATAATAGAACACTCCTTATTTGAGTCATAAAACATCAGTTTTTTAGAACGCTTATTTACAAAAGTTTTATTTAAACATTAGTTAGTATGACACTTGATACTTGGGTATCAAAACTTGATACACCATAATAGGACACTTGATATTTGAGTCATAAAAGATCAGTTTTATGGAACGCTTATTCACAAAAGTTTTATTTAAAATTAGTTTTACTAAATCCTTATTATAATAATATTTCCCCTATTATTTCTTCCCCAATTATAAACCCTAAATCAATTAAAACCTAAAATGTCTTCCTCCTCCAATAGAAGTTATCGGCCACCACCACCAACACATTGTGAACATGATCAACCAGTAATTAGACAGACTTCGCGGACAATTGATTTCCCTTTAAGGCGTTTTCTTGGATACGTTGAGTACTATAATGTAAGTTATTTGTACATTGTTTAAAACTGAAAGTAATAAGTGTTGATATTAGTGATGTGTGTTGTTTGTACCATCTAGGGTTCAAAATGTAAGACGTTTTACTGGCTAGATCCTGAGTTGCCTAATGACTATTACAAACAAGAGGTTTTTAATTTGTTTCAAAAGGAAAAACGTTTGAAAGAAGACAAGTACTCATTCAATGGAAAAATAAGAGATTTGGACAGGGAGATTGACTTTCAAAAATCAACTATGGAGAAGGAAATGTTTCTGCTGCAATTGGAGTTGAAAGAAAGCAAGTCTAGTGTGGTTTTTTTTTAAGAAAATTGTTGTTGTTTTGTGTTTGGTTATTGCTGTTATGTTGATGTCAAAAATGTGTAATGAAATGCTTGTTATGTAGGTTTGATGTAATGACCTTTTGTGTAATGAAATGCTTGTTATGGGATATATGTGTGGATGCATTTACAGTTGTTGATGTTTGCTGAGATAGTAATGGGTAAAAACAGAATAAGTCAACAAGTAAAAGTCAATGTGTTGAGACCTAAATGTGTCTAACAACCAGCCATTAATGGCATTTACTTTGAAAACCTAATTGCTCCTATTATATAACCTGATTATGCAGACAAAGAATAATGTAGGTCACACAATTACAAAACAATGAGCTCTACTAATCAACCAGGTATCTTTGTAACTCACCATCTTAAATATTTTGTGGTCCATTCTCTGAATTATAAGTGGTCCTTTTACTGATAATGAGTATTCTTTGTTGCAGAAGTGATAACCATTTCAAGCTCTAAATCATCACCTATGTCAAGCTGTGAAGATGAGTTAAGCTCAAAATCATCTTGGGCTGATTACTTTTCACCTAATTGGAAATTCAAAGGATTAACAAAGTCAGAAGCCAAAAAGTCAAAAGGCAAAAATGTTGAACAAGTTCCTGGTAAAAGGATGCAAGTGTTAGGTCTTGCTAACAATGTTACTTGGGATGCAATAAAAAAGAAGACATTTGGAGTCAAAAAACCATCAGGAT
This sequence comes from Artemisia argyi, assembly GCA_030686995.1. NCBI lineage: Eukaryota > Viridiplantae > Streptophyta > Magnoliopsida > Asterales > Asteraceae > Artemisia > Artemisia argyi. The sequence goes on from JARVZY010009782.1 coordinate 9,531, forward strand.
AATGTGTTATCTGTCTTTGTATTGTTATCTGTCTTAATCTTTTGGAAGTTTATGTATGGGTTATCTATCTTTGTATTGTCCTTATCTATCAATGATAATGGTTAATTTGGTGCATTATTGCTGTACTATACTAAGCCAGAATTGCACTCACAAAATAAACTATGCTTGATTCAAAAACACCAGAATAAGCTACTATACTAAGCCATGAGCACTGATTACAATGAATAAGCAAAAAGGACAGAGTGCAGGCCATCTCAGTCCTACTGGGGTGATTAGCAGACCAAATTAAAGCAACAAGATAAAATCTAGAATCCCAATTAAGCTCAGAATTCTCTAGTCAGTAGTACAAGCTACTAAAGGAAACAAAAAACAGAAGAGAAACAACAGTGAATAAGCAGAAATTAAGCTCTTAATATGGGCATTTGAGCCAAACAGTGATAAGCCATATTGACCCGTTTGACCCATTTGAGCCAAACACCCCTTAAGCAGGGTTGTTTTGAGATCTTAAAGTGAAAATATAAATAACAAGAAGCTAAAAAGTTAAAATTACTCAAATTTAAAGCAAACTAGATGACTAATAATACACTAAAATGACAACCAAGCCACAATAGGGGAAATAAGAAATGTATAAGAAAGAGTTATACAAACAGTAATGAGGCTTGTCATTGATTCTTAACAACTAATTTTACATAAAAACAGGGAGTATTACTATTTAGGTAATTGAAATCATTAAGCTTCTTCAACTGGATCTTCTTCATCGGCAATAACTAAGTCATTGTTGTCCACAACGGTTCCATCGAAACCACCTCTAACCAATTCAATATCCATTGTTTCGTCATGTTGAGGACCCATAAATGAGTCACCCTGAAAATGTGTTTCCACGTCATCAAGACTTGTTTGTTCATCCATGTCATAAACATGTCTGGGCGCTGTCTTGATCACAACTTGCCATCCTTTGTCAACACTATCTGCAACGTAAAATACTTGATGTGCTTGAGAAGCTAGTATAAAAGGCTCGTTATGAGCCTTCAATCCTTCAAAATTCAATAGAGTAAACCCGTTGTCATCTTCTTTTTTCCTTGAACCATTCGAAATCCAATCACAATCGAACAAAAATACTTTCTTGTCAATACCATACTCCAACTCAATTATATCATTCAAAACCCCATAGTAAGTTACATCTCCCGCGATAGGATTGTTATCTGTAGCACTCAAGAAACTGTTTGTCATGTCCTGAAGATTAACCCCACTATTCTGTGTTTTCCTATTATGTTCTACATCTTTTGTGTGAAATCGGAAACCATTTATGATAAATCCCCTATATTTTTTCACAAACTCAGATGGACCACTTGCCAAGTTCCTTAGACTTTCTGTGATTCTGTGATCCCCTCTAGCATGTAGCTCCTCAACCTAAATTAAGGCAAGATGTGTTAATTGTTTTGTTATACACACGTGTATTAGTAGGCCGAAAATGCTATGTCATTATAATTATTTTGCAAAAGTAATAAACCTGTGTATATTCCTTACATGATCTTGAAACCACGACTCAAAAGTCTCACTATGTAAACATTGAATGTCACGCTTACGTTTTCTCCGCTTTTGATGATGAACCATCGCCAGATGTTCACTGCAGTGTTAACAGATGATAATGATGATAACAACGACAAATATTAATCGTATAATATAATTTATGAAACTCACAACTAATATAATTACTTACGTTCGAAATTCATCAACTTCACTACAATTGAACAACACATTTGAATGTGCTTTAGCCAAAATGTCAAGTTCCATTATTTCTACCTTTGTAGCACCAATCGGGCGACCCGCCATTAAAAAGATAGGTAAAACATACGCATAACCATCGTCATCATAATTTCGACTTGTCTTATTATGTACGGTCTCAACATCACTGGATAAGTACAATGAACAAAACGACACACACTCTTCAGCTAGATATCCTTCTGCAATGGAACCCTCCGGGTTATTCCTGTTTCGCACGTAAGATTTTAATGTAGATAAATACCTGAGATATCAAAACCAAGAATTTTAGATTCAATAATATTTGTTAATAAAGGTATTTACTAAAATAGTAATGTGCACCTCTCGATTGGATACATCCAACGGTAATGAACTGTCCCTCCTAATCTGGCCTCTGAAGCAAGATGAACCGAAAGATGAACCATGACATCAAAGAATGATAGCGGAAAAATCCTTTCTAAATCACAAAGTATTTTTCCAATCTCGGTTTCCATTTGAACCAAATCATTTGGATTAAGAACCTTTGCGCATAATTGTTTATAGTAACGACATAGCCTCATCACAGTATAGCGCACGTGCTTAGGCAACACATTTCGCAAGGCAATGGAAAGCAACTGCTGCATCAATATATGGCAATCATGACTTTTAAGTCCAAACAGTTTTGGAGGTTTTAACTCTACGCATCTTGATATATTAGCTGCATAACCATCTGGAACTTTCACCTTCTTAAGCACACGACAAAAAATATCTTTCTCTTTTTTATCCATTGAGAAACAAGCAGGTGGCAAATAAACTTTGTTGTTATCTTGAACTATAGGATGAAGTTCAGGTCTAATGCTCATTTCTTGTAAATCTAGGCGTACTTTTATATGATCCTTGGTCTTCCCATCTAGATTCATTAGCGTTCCAAAGACACTGTCACAAACATTCTTCTCAATATGCATTACATCTAGATTATGGCGTAGCAAGTTATCTTTCCAGTACAGTAACTCAAAAAAAATATTTTTCTTCTTCCAATTAAAAGGTAAATTTGGGTTGCTCTTCACAAGTTTTCCAAATTTAATTTCAAAACCATCTAACTCATCAAGTACTTCTTGTCCTCTTAAGCCACGGGGTTGCCTGTCTAGTTCTTCTGTGCCATCAAAAGAGTTTTTATCTCTTCTAAAAGCATGATCAGTAGGCAAATATCGACGATGTCCCATAAAACACTGTTTTTTGCCATGAGTCAAGCGTGTTGATTTTGTATGTTTATGGCAGTTAGGACATGCAAGTTTACCTTTGGTGCTCTATTCGGATAAATTTGCATAAGCAGGAAAGTCACTGGTCGTCCATAACAAACAAGCACGCATCCGAAAGTTACTTTTTGTTGATGCATCATAAGTGTCTACTCCTTTAAGATCCCACAACTCCTTTAGCTCAGCCACTAACGGTTCCATATAGACATCTATATTATTCCCAGGAGCAGATGGGCCAGGTATAAGTAACGTTAGAAAGAAATAAGGTTTCTGCATGCACATCCAAGGAGGTAGATTATATGGCGTCAAAACAACAGGCCATGTACTATGAGAAACACTCATTGTTCCAAAAGGGTTAAACCCATCACTCGCTAAACCAAGCCTGACATTACGAGATTCTTTGGCAAACTTATCATACTTAAAATCAAATGCTTTCCATGCTGGGGAATCTGCAGGATGTCTCAAGTAACCATCTTTCATGCGACTCTCTTCATGCCATCTCATGGAGGCGGCTGTTTTAGATGACATAAATAACATTTGCAATCGTGGTATGAGCTGAAAATGACGCAACACCTTTGCTCCAATCTTCTTACATGTATCATCTGTGGTTGACTCATCTGCAGAATCATCTTCACTTGTGTTAGGAATACGAATATTCCTATAAAAGACTCGGTCACCTAAATGATGTAATAGCATTATGATAGCTCGTAGTTAGTTTATTTATTAGATTAGATATTATAGTAATAGTTTAGATATTAGTCACACCGTGGAGGAAGGACGGGTCTTTACCCACTGTATACCTGATCCACAGCCCACAGGAGGGCATATATTGTAATTGTATATATACCCCTTCCCACACAAGGGAAGGGTTGGTTGATTTCATAATAACACACACACTAAGGTGTTTTTCTCTCTCAAGAAATCCTCCCATCTCTCTCTTTCTCTCTCTAATCTCTCCACCATGTTTACCTTCATCTTCCATAATCCAAGACCACCCGAACCACATGAATCAATATATATTTCGATCCTACAATTGGTATCAAGAGCCAAGGTTTCATCCTAGGATTGTTGGTGCTCAAATTTGTGGCTTGATTTTTGGTTCGAAATATTTTTTAATCAATCACCTCGAATTGATTTTTGGTTGAAGTGTTGTTGATGATTTGGTGGTATTGTTGTGTTTTGTGGTGTTAGTAGTTCTTAACTTTTCACTTGGGTTGGTTAAATTAGTTGTTTGGTTGATGTTTGATGTGATTTAGTGCATGATTCTTGGTTGAGATTAGCTTGTTTCTTGGTTGAGATTAGCTTGTTTCTTGGTTGAGATTAACTCAAAAAAGGGAAAAAGGCAAACTGGCATGATAGTGACTTTCTTGTATTTTTGTGTCTTGTGGTTAGCTCAAGTTTGAGGTTAGCTCAAAAATGGGAAAAAGACAAACTGGCATGATAGTGACTTTCTTGTATTTTTGTGTCTTATGGTTAGCTCAAGTTTGAGGTTAGCTCAAGTTTGCGGTTATCTCAAGTTTGAGGTTAGCTCAAGTTTGTGGTTAGCTCAAGTTTGTGGTTAGCTCAAGTTTGCGGTTATCTCAAGTTTGAGGTTAGCTCAAGTTTGTGGTTAGCTCAAGTTTGCGGTTATCTCATCTCAAGTTTGTGGTTAGTGTTAATCTGCTGTTAACTGCCAAGCTCTACGATTACCTTTAAACTTGCGGTTACCTCACATGTAATGTTGTGAGTTGTCCACAAATGATTAGTAGATGATGTAACATTAACCACAATACTAAAGACTAATCCTGGACTTCAGTTTGTCATCATTAACCAACATCTACAACAACACATCTATCCTAAACCAATTACATCCAAACCAACAAACTTACAAGATCTCAGACTCGTTCCTTTTTTTTATTATGATCGTTTGCAAATTCTTGTGGAACTTAAATCATCATTGACCACTTTTTTGAAGACTCAAGCTTCGTTAATATCCGTAAGTTAAAGATAGGTTAATAACAATCATGTTATTTCCTTTCCTTGATTCGTTCACAAACAAACTCAAATGAATATAATATGAACAAATGATCTCAGCTCATTCAACACATCATAGATCCTTTTGAAGCATACACTTCTTGTTATTATACGAAACTACCAAAGATAGAACTATATCAACACTGATATCATCCCATCTATCTTTCGGCTGTGAAACATAAACAACAGGAATATAACCTACCCGTGACCCACTGTTAAGATCTTGATGCCGTGACTTTTAGTTTGTGGTATCGTTTGATCAACAAGGAATACAAGGGCCAATCTTTGTTTGTCATTTGCTTCAGGATTTACTTGAATTGATGTCTTGATAAAGAGTCGAATCGTCTTGTGCTTGAGTGTTTAAAATAAGGAAAGGGGTGACGCATTTTCTTCTATTCTGTGATTTGGTTTGGGAGGATTATTGTGACTGCGTCTTTTTGGGTGAAGGCGTGAGATTAGGGTTCAAAGGGATTAGGGGTAGAATGTATCTAATTTATAATCCCTAGTTACCAGATTAAGGTGTGGACTTGGGCTTTTCACATTTAGATGATTATTTGCAATTGTTTGGACTTGGATGGGCTTAGCTGAAGTGTGCTTATATTACTATGGGCTTACACTTAATTTTGTTTAAAGCAAATTTGAGTCGAGTGAAATTCCATGACCACGTATAACAGTTGAATTGGATGGGCTCTAGTTTAGTAAATTTTTGTGAATGACTTTTGGAATGTTGAGTAGTAATTTTGGTCTTATGAACTTCACGGGAGATACTGTTTATTGGCAAAATTGAGTAAGTCATTCTCAAGATTCAATACAAACGATCCTACACGAAACCCTAATTTACCGAATCACATTCTTAAGAATCAAACCGAATCACATTTTTAACCGTCAAAAGGCTAGCTTTTGGGTATTTCACCGCAAGAGATGATCATGAAATTTATTTGGTATCTCTTATTTGAGATTGAAGTGGGTTTCACGAAGGCGAGTACTTATTTTATCTTGAAGTCGGGGTTGGTTGGATGCATGACTCTCAATGATAACTTGCTCGTGCTTAAAGATTTAAGTTGAAGACTTGGTTTATCTAGTTACCAGTAGTCGGGGTGGATGGTTGAAGACTTGGTTAACTATCACTTAAAAGAGTTACATTATAGTACTCAGTGTCACACGCATATGACGTTGTGGATAATCGCAAGAGGTGATGATAGTCTCATACTTTGTCAGGATAGTATTGAGTACTTAGAGATTTGTATGGTGCACAAATTCTCTACACCGCTCTTCCAACCAAAGTGCAAGCTTAAGTAACATATTTGGGAATTCCACTTCATTTTCAAGTTGGGTATATCGGATTTACTTCGCCAAGTGCTCACAGCAAAAGCCGACAAATACGAAGTTGGGTTGTTTGCCAAAAAGTTCAAAGGTTGAAATGTGATAAGCAATTCTCATGGGATATTTGATGCTACAGAATGTCAATGATACTTCACAAGAGCTTCTCGGGTATATGGTTGTACACGTCAAATGATGCTTCCGAAAGCTCGAAACCATCATTGGGGAAGAAACGTGTACTTTGATGATATAAGGTCAACCTCCAGCAGTTTGCTTAACTCATCGGTTCGGATTGCTCAACTCAGCGGTTAGCTCTTGTATTGTGGTAGTGGTAGCGTTTAACTAAGCAGTGAGATTTTTGTGATTTGTTAACTACTTGTGCTTGGTGAATTGTTGCAACTTAAGTCGTTTCGATTAATCTGATTGTGATTGGACGTTGCGAGTTAACTCTTACGACTTGACTTATCATGATCGGATATATTGTTACTTGACTTGTCGCGACTTGACACTCAGTACAAACTGTGACTTATCCAAAAATCAACGATTTGGTGGTGTCCAGCGATTAACTCAGTTGTGAGATTCTAGTGATCTGTTAACTACTTGTGCTTGGTGAATTGTTGTGACTTAAGTCGTTTCGATTAGTCTGATTGTAATTTGACGTTGTGAGTTAATCCTTACGACTTGACTTATTACGATCGGATCTATTGTAACTTGACTTGTCGTGCCTTGACACTTAGTGCTAATTGTGACTTATCTAAGTTCTCATTCTAAGTTTATTTCGCATATTACGTCTTTCGGTTTCTTCTGTTGACTTTAGTAAAATCCCGGGAAAGAATAGATTTCTCAGTTTAAGTCACAAGAATTGTAAAATCCCGTTTAAGACTACATCATGACAACTACGGCTTCAACTGATGACATTCAAGCTGCTGGGTCCAATACCCGACCTCCTATGCTCGATAGGATTGATTACGAATCGTGGTCTAAAAATTTTTTTGACTTTACTGTCAAGGGAAGGAGAATGGGAAAATATTCTGTAATCAATTGATGAAGGACCGTTTTTTATGGGAACTTCTAGAGACACAATTTCTACCGATGAAGATGAGTTTTGACATACTTTATGGCATTTTGGGTATAACGAGTCTTTATGGGGTTATGTGTGTTTGACTATGATCGGGACAAAACCATTATCAAAGTTCATTCAAAACATCAAAAAGGGCTAGATTTGGGCATTTAAACCACAAGATGTGACTACGGCGTTAATTCAGTATTATTTATTTGAGGTTGAAGTGAAATTTTATGGGTGCGTGTATTTAGTATCTGAAGATATCGGGGTGGTTGGATGAAGATTCTTCGAGATCCTTGTTCGAGCTTTTAACCTTTACAATGACGAAGACTTGGATATCTAGTTATTTTTGGGATTCTTCTTTTCTATTACCATAAAATAACTATCATTTTAAGGAGTTACGTTGTAGTGCTCAGTGTCACACGAAGTTGTGGATATTCAAGAGGTGATGTACGTCTTATACTTGATGGTTGGTTGGTTGAAGAGTATAGAGTACTTAGGGATTCGATGTTGCACGAACTCTCTACACCACTCTTTGTCACACATTAGTGCAAGCTTAAGTCACAAGTTTGGGTTCTTTTACTTCAGTTTCAAGTTCATCATATTGGGTTTTTCTCCATCAGTAGTCTTGACAAAAAGCCGCAGAGATGATCAGTGGTTCAACTTGTCACCTTGGTTTTAACGTTTCACTGTTACGTCATGGTATGAATAATCGTAACCATCAGGGGAGAGAGAATGTGTACATCAAGGACGCATAACAGGTTTACGTGATCAGGGCTTAATATCCAATGATGGATACATTCTATAGATGATCAGTGGTTCAACTTGTTACTTTGGTGTTATACTAAAGACTGAAGAAGGTCGAGTCGTCAGTCTATTCTTTATTCTCGGTTGGGTGTTATCGTCTCATGTGTGCGCTGCGGGCTGATGGGTTATATGTAAGGTTACTGGAAGGCATTTGGTGAGATGAAGATGGTTGGTATTCTGTTCCTCCATATTGGGCAATCTTGAAGTAGGTCGTGTCTACAGTCTTCTCTACATTCTCCGCTATGTGATTAGAAGACTAAAGACGGCATGTATTTGGTTATCAAAAGACCTCTTCATATTATGGGTGTTCGTCCAAAGTCTTCCTTCTATTGTGGGTGTTCATCAGAAAGGTTGTCAGGATTGGGGGAGGGCACTAATTAGGGGAGAGTGAAATGCCTGAATTAATCCCTGGTTAAAAGTGCTCACGTTACTCTTCAGCATGTCAAATGATGGAAGCGGAGAAAAGTCTGGAAGCTGAGGAGTAATGATCTTGGTTCGTATCCTTGTACATATTTTAAAAACCAAAAAGAAAATAGAAAAATATAAAACCTATAAAAACCATAAAAATCTGAAAAATCATATAAAATACAAAAATATTCTTCTCACGACATGTCTCTTGTGTAATCAATATTATGTACATTTCTAGAAATGTCATTCAATAATGACACGGAATCATACATATGCTTGAGCAAGAGTTTTTTTGGGTTTCAAATAAAGTTTTTTTTTTAAAACATGTCGTCTCTCAAAACATTCTTCAAAACTAAGGCTTGTAGTCATTTCAGGCTACAACCCGAACTTAAAATTTTGGCTTGTAGTCATTTCAGGCTACAACCCGGACTTCAAAATTAAGGTTTGCTATTACTTCAGATAGCAACCCGTTTTTCAAAATGGGGAAAACACGTCGCCAAAAAGACGGTTGTTCTTCTTACCGGGTGAAGTTCATCCGGGCATGGAATACTTTACATCCATGCACCCTCGATCTAATGTACGCTTCAGTGCATTATTTCTTGATCAAGAAGAGAAATCTTCTTTTTATCGCCAAATACTTTCCATTCTATGATTTTTCCGGAAAGTATTTGTGCAAAACTTGGTGGTACCATGAGATTTTGATTGAAAATCAATTTGAACTCAAACTTTGATGAAATTTTTCACTCAATCAATGCCATAACATATTTATGTTTTAACCATCTGTCATTGATTGAGGGGGAGAATGATTTTCAAAAATTTTATGTATCATCAAAACTCCCACTTTGTACAATACAAAAGCAAGATTTGTGATGGTTATGTGTCAGAATGAGTAAATTTTCAAAGAGTGTTCGTTAAAACTTCGAATCTTTTGCAAACTCTTTAAATCTGACACATAACAACCTCCCTCACAGTTTGAGGGGGAGCTAGAAAAAGTTCCTTTTATCAGAAAATATTAAAATTGACCGCATTTCTCTCCCAAAACGCTTTCTAAATTATTTAAGTCAATTGAGATCAAAAATCTCGAAAGGTTTGAAATTTTTGATCAGGGGAAAGAACGTGATTTAAATAAGAAATCTGATAATCAAATGTGATCTTTTCGACTCAATAATAGGCTCCCACATATGTGCTAAACACTTTCGAATATCGATGCACATATTGAGGGGGAGCGAAAGGCGTTTGTGGAAGTAATACCTAAGACCGACCATTTACTTTAATGCACAGAGTTATAAGGACAGTTAAGGTTAGGTATAAGTTCCCATGATCCACCAGAACCGGAAGGATCTTCCCAGGGACAATCCATAGATAGATTAGAAGTCCTTAGGAATGATTGAAAAAAGGAGTAAAGTGAGAAAGGGAAGAGTGCGGACTGAGATAGAGCTAGGACTGGAACAAACCCAACAAAGTTCTAGTGGTGAAGTCTCGGTAAGCACTGAAGGGGTTGAAGAATGAAAAAGAAATGAAATGAGAAAGGGTGAAAAGAAATAGCCCTCCAAATATTCAACCTTAGGGCAGAAACCGGGTTCAATTCATAATCTACTGGTGGTTACTAAGGTAACACCGGTATTGAAGACAAGACGTCATGGACCAAGTGACGCACTGCACCAAACTTCCCAACCACTCAAGTTCTCTTAAAAGAGCTTGTTTCAATCTCACGGGGAACCCTGTACAATGTATCGACCGCTCATTGCGAGCTATGTTGATACCTAAAACAGGAGACGCCTCCCCAGTCTCTAGGAGCGGATCAAAACGCACTATTGAGTCTAGAGCCATGAGATCATCCATAAATCTCGTTAGGACACATTCCAAATATGCTTATTGTTTCACACAATGTGGAAAATAAGATAAAATATTTAGAGTCCAACGCATTATCCTTGTGGTATTGCCAGAACATCCGAGTGATATGAATATATTCACAATGAAGATGGAAATCCTTCTAGAGCGAACATCACTCAAGCTCTTGGTAGGTGACATGTGAGATCCATCTTGGATCAATGATCAAGTGACAACTGGAAAGCAACAATGGTGCGATTCAACTTTGAATCAAACTTGTTCCAGGATATGGATTGACGGATACTTTTGCTAAAACCTTTCAATGTGCTCACAATCTAATTTTTCGAGCACATTGGTTGTGTATAATCTTTCAAACAAAAGTTACTTCTATAAATCAATTTCTCATCAATCCGTGAATATCAATTCACCGATTCACTCTATCGTGCTGTCTGCTTTGAGACGTTCCGGTATGAGAACATGCTAGGTATGAAGATTCCGAAGTGGATTCTTTGGAAAATTCACTACTACAAGCTGGAAATTCCTGTCAAGGAGAGTCTTCTTTAAAAGAGACTCTACCTGATCACAGGTCAGTTTTCACAAAACCGGAGGGTAGTCTGTCCTCGCAGAACGAATGACAAAGCCATATTCGTTCTCTATCTTTATTGCTAACTGTTTTATTTCAGGGTCACATATAAAGATGGCAGTGATGGCTGCAGTTTCCAGCTGAATCGGGTCAATCCATACCTCATGCTCACACATCCTCCACACTATCAATGAAGATGAGAGACTTGCTACAACAAATGTTAAGAGACTACTAACAACGTTTCCGCAACTCTGATGATAAAGTCTCCTGGTCCACAAACTCCAATGCAACGTCTC
>JARVZY010009783.1:0-20644 GCA_030686995.1 Artemisia argyi
AAATACAAAAACATTATGAAGCAAATAAGCAAACCTTAAAAGTAAATAATTAGTCAAATATGAAAACCACGCATCATGAATCTTGAACTTGCCCATAAGAACATACATGCGGGATACTTTCAAACAACAAATGAAATATATTCAAATGCGCCAAAACCATTGATTTTGTTAAAAACTTGAGAAACGCATTAACAATGTGATTATTCCTAAGTCACTCAATGTACATCTAGTTGAATTGTGAGCCAAACTAACAACTTACACGAAGAAATCGTGCAGACGATATAAGAAATAGCTAGTGCCACTTTATCTACGTCCATTAATCAAAACATTACATACATAAATCTCAATTGACATGGAAACAAACATATCCAGGTGGGATCAAAAAACAAGTGTACATCAAAGATAGAAAGTAGAATCAGAACTAGTAACCTCACCAGCCTATGCCATAAAGAAAATGTTAATGCACATATTTTAAGATGTTATCATAACATCTTGTGTGAAAGAGTGAAAGCAGTTTCCTAAACTGAGGGAAAAGGCTAAAAAGCAAAATGTTTCCAGAGCAATGCTATGTTTCTAAAATCACCTGAGTATCCGAGTGAATTAAAAACGCTTTGACCGACATGCAACCCAGAAACTGGAAACCCCTTTTCCCAGCTAGAAAATCAATAATTTGTTGTCTGTACTTTACAGCAGATGTACCATGTGAAGATTAATCCTTTCAGCTTCATCATATACTCGGTGACTGGTCGAAAAGCTTTGCAGCCTGCTGTTGAGCACCCACACAAAGAATGTTTAAACTCGTCTGCAACAAAAGACAAAATAAAAACTCAGTTTACTGACTCGATTAACAATAACCTTACTGAAATTAACAATAATAATGATCACATTGTTCAAATTTTCATGTAGAACACATCTGTTTATATATAGCATGTTTTGTGAAGGGTTACATAGCAATAGCACTAATAGGTCCTATGATTATAGGAATGGAAAACAATTGCGTAGTTCACTCTTACATATAAAAAGGTAATGTATTCATCTACAGCATGTAGATGTATAATTCCATAAAATACCTCAATTAAAAGGGGGCCTCAAGAGATTCATCCCATACATCTGCGCTACCATTAGAGGCATCTTCAGCGTCTTCCTCCATTGAAAGTCTAATGTATTCCCGATGTGCAAACCGGTCCCATTCTGTCAATGTCGGATTCTCGCGTTCCTGAACATAATAAAGTGTTAATTTTATGTTTTTAGTGAGGATCATATATGGCGGAAGTGGAACTACATCTGCATTTACACATTTAGTAGAGATGGGAAAGAGATACCTGACGAATGAGGAAGGGATCACGGCTTTCATAGGCCATGAACTTGTTAAGGTTAAACAGGATATTGAAGACACTTCCAGAAAGTTTGCTTCCTTTCAAGTCACGAAGAGTAAAATAGCCCTCATCCTGCAATACCAAAAGGTAGAAAACATGAATATTAATATAATGTAAATTTCTATACCAGTTATACCATATTGCTTGGGAATAGATGCTCAATTTCTTTCGACAAATTTATAAAACTTATAATTCAATCTCATTAGAGAAAAAATGTGTGAGGCTCTAGTTACAACAGTTATCAATTTCATTTTTTGTGAATATCAGATATAGTTGTAAATCTCTAGATTAATTTTAGGCATAATGCAGATGACTTTGCTTGCAGCCAACTTTAATGAAGATACATGAGCTTCTTAGATTTGAATATAAACAAAAGTAGAAGTTAAATATACTTATGTACATGCAAGCTAAAAGCTACATTCTTGAGATATAATTCATTTAACAATATACGTAAAGGGACTGAAACCCGTAAAGCACAAAATAGGAAGATCAAAACACAAGAAAGAAAAAATTAATATGGTGACTGATACTACTACGTACCTTTGGTCCAACCATGTCAACTACCTGACATAAGATGTCCTCAAAAAGAACGGGCTCTTGAGCCATGCATTCCATGCGATGCAACTGCTCCTCGTAGAAGAATTGCATCTCATTTTTTGTCAGGATCCCATTTCCATCCAAGTCTATGCACTTGAACCTAAAAATAAATTGTTTCTCTCGTAAGTCACTGATACAAAATTATGTTTTTCAAGAGAAGATGAAGACACAGCCCTATACAATAAATCACTTGAAAACACAAAATAAAAAATTACAATTAAGATTTGAGAGAAGGCTTTAGATCTTGAAGCTAAGCTTTTCAGCATCAAGCTTTTCAGCATCAGAGGCTGGTCGTCTCAAATTTCAAAGTTTTGAATTCCAAAGTCAAACAGTCATAGTACTTCGGAGTTTGGATGCTGGACCACCCAACTTTTGCCATTATTTAGCAATTGAATAGCCATATGTCATCTTACTTTTAGTTTTCAATAAATACTAAAATTTATAAGCGGTAAACCTACTGCGTCAAGGGTATATCAAGTGGGGAAAAAAAAAAGTCGTACCAGTACTCAAGACTTGGTTCAGATGATTTATCCTCTTCCGACAAAATAAAGTACACAAAATCTTCATATCCCATTTTCCCTTCAACCTTACTGGTGAACTTTCTTGGAACCTGAAGGTTAAGAGTTTAAGCAAAAAGCCAGGTAAAAAATATAATGAAAACACATTTTTAATAACATAATGTGATAGTATATTACAAACCTGGGAAAATATTCTGTCAACAATCCTGTAGGTCAATGCATGGTTTCCATATCTTATAAGGTTCTCTTTATCTATCAAAAAATCATGATCTGTGTCCAGCTCCCAGAATTTGCAATAGATCACATAGAAGTGCTCATAAGAGAAATATCTGCAGAAGATAATAAAGTTTATACAGTTTCATTATTTGACATGAAAGTTATTATGAGGATCAGATGATAGATAATCCTTGAGTTCATAGACCTTTTTTCTTTTATATCAACTAATGGCATATTGGCATTTACGCGTTCATAACAGACACCGTATGCCTATATAATAGTTCTTGACTAAGACATGATACATGTTGAAAACATCACAGTTAAAAAGGAACAACAAGCATACAGGGACATTGATATCCTTTTAAAACTAAGCAAAGTGCATGAGTTTATAGGTACGAATGCAGGAATACTTGCTATATCAAGTACTAATTCACAAAACAACATGAAGGTACAACTTTTACTATTCAACATAAACAATATATTCTGTAGTGTTTGCGTACAAAAGATTACAGACCTATCTAAAAACAGTCTATTATATAACAGTTAAGAATTTCTTACGTAACCCCTTGTTCAAAAACAAATGGAACATGATCCTTGTAAAATCTCAATTTGTCAAACTGAAATCACCCATTTTCTTACAGTGAAATTTATATTAAGCTATTTACAGGTTATGCTGTTGGTTGTGAGCTCTACACTAAGAGTAATATAGCTAGGCCAGTTTTGATATAGGGTGTAGTGGCATGTAGCTTGTGCCCAACGAATGGTTATCAGCAACTCAACATTCTCATTTGTTATTATAAAAGCTTATTACCTCAAAACTTTGTTTATGTCCTCTTCTTCATCCGCATGCAACATCGCAGCAATTAAATTTCCACGTTTCAGCTCCCTGAGGGTTAGACGACCATTGCCCACTCTATTCACGTAGTAAAATATTCTGTATATCACTGTTTCGGCTGGCCATCACAATAAAAGCATGTGTTAATAAATATTGTGATATAGTTTTTTCATGTCAGTTTGCCTGAATCAAGTACAATGAAACAAAACTAACAAGAACTGGTTTCCTTAGAAAAAATTAATATATTTCGAACTGATATGGCAGTTACACAGCAAAAGTAGATCAAACTAGAAAACACTAGTGAAAATTTTAAAAAGGGTGTTAGACCGCTATCATCTGAGAAAATGCGTTAGTAAAGGATTAAACAACCAGCAAGTAACAGGTTTCCATCATGCCCGAAAAACCTCCAATATCTGACTAACAAAAACCTATCCCACATATCTAGAACAGCTGTATCAGAGAAATTTTCTCTACAGTCAATAGAAGCTAAAGAATCTCATTACTGCGGGCTAAGCACAGTTGTTTCTTGCACGATCAGGGAAATCCATCTTTTTATGTACTTCCTACATTGATTTTATGCACAAACATTTTCCAGTTTACTAGATGCGTTAATATCATTAATCAACACAACTTTATATGGGTCATAGAGAGCAGATCGTTGTAAATATATAAAATGAATTATAGTTTTAGACAGAACAAACCCAATTAAGCAAGAAATATAAAAAGACAACTATTCTCTCCCCACTTTGCCTATATACAAAAATAACAATATGAATAAGAACATACCATATCTCTCCTGAAATTCAGGTGTACTTTGTAAGAACTCCAGACCTGGATGACTTGCCAAAAGCTCACGAAGTATGGGTTTGAAGTCCTCCTATTGCAAGTTGTTTACCACCATATCAAAGAAAGGACACCTCATTAAACTTCTACCAAGTACTAGTATACTGACAAATCATATCTCATGGCAAAATTGGCCTATAGAAACTAGGGCTGAGCATGGGTCCCGGACCGACCAAGACCGAGACCGAATTAGCCCAAAAGCCGAGACCGAGGACCGGACCAAATGTGGTCGGTCCGGTCCGGTCTCGGTCGGTCCGTCCAACAAGACAAAATAGTCGGTTTGTGGTCCGGACCGGACCGACCAAGACCGAGACCGAATTAGCCCAAAAGCCGAGACTGAGGACTGGACCGAATGTGGTCGGTCCGGTCCGGTCTCGGTCGGTCCTTCCCCGGTCCGTTCAGGTGGTTTGCTCAGCCCTAATAGAAACAAATGCTCAGAAACAAATATACAGTACTTCTGAAAGAAAACACGGTGCATCATAAACATATATATTTTCATTCAAGAAAAAGAACAACATATGCTAAACTCAGATTCATAATTCAAACTGTAACATCAGTCAAAAGGAAAGCTGTCACGTTCCTTTTTAAAAGATATTTTTCTATAAGCTTGGTTGCAAAAACTCTTTCTAATAACCATATAAGCCCAATGACAATGATGGGGATTGAGTAAGGAGGAATACATGAGTTAGATATCTCAAATCAGGCTGCTTCAATACTGTAAATATCTGGGTAGCTATATCTTTTGTTAGCATGTTGCTGTGAACCCAGTAATCAACAAAGGCATCCCTGCAAACATGTTAAGACAAACTTAGAAAAATAATAAGCAAATGGCACAATTTCAATCAGTAGCAATAAGATTATACAAGAAAATATTTTACAACACAGTTCCAACATAATTTGCTTTTGCAATTGGATTGTATAGAGCTGTAGATATAGCAGAACCAATTCTAGTATTCTGACCAGTAGGGACAAGGGACCTCTACAATTAAATTGAATGTTCACATAATCCATCCCCCATAGGTGAAACGTAGTAAACAAAAATACTATTGGTTAACCAGATATACACAGTCCTCTTTCAATGACTTAAATTCCTTCCCAGATTCATTGATGTTTCAACTAAACCTGGTGATATTTCCCCAGAAAACTAAGGGGTGGCCCAAAAAATCTCTCTTAATTGGGAGACTCATTAAAGCTTCTCTCTCCCCTATAAAAGGCTAATTAAGACCCTTATATCTAAACCACTTAATTTAGTAAACAACCCCTAAAACTATCATACAAATACCCCTAGTGCAGTTGGCGACAACCTATTCCATCAGGGACAAATTAGTGAAGGACTATGTATAACAGCATGCATCTTAGAGTGCCACGAACATATAAAAAGGAAGGAAAAAAAAACAAAAAAAATTACATTGTCTGTCGAAATCATTCCAACAAGGCGAGACTCCATTTTTCTGAAGTAATCATATGATCATTTCGTTAATATTGGTTATAGCATTCACCTTTTAAAAATTTCCAGTTTTAGCTATTAATCATTAGTGTTGACCAAGACTTGTGAAGCGTACCAGCTACCTTAACAGGTAGACCACACCATGTCATCTCCAACTTTAAGAGTCAGAGTCATAGTATACCTATGTAACTTCTTCCCTTTTGTATTTCTAATTTAGTTGCCAAGGGGCGCATCTATTTCACATTTTCACAGCAGCTCTATGCCTTTTGGAATTTTAACTTACTAAGATAAATGTCAATATAGCTAAGAACACATAAAAGCTTTAGAATATACCTGGTCACAACGCCAGTGTCATTTACGTCAATCTTTTTGAAAAGTGCGGTAGAGAAGAATGATGGCAGCTTGCATATTTCCTTTGTCACCGGTTTGAATTCTAACCATTCAATTCAAAATTAGATGAGGTAAACTATCCATATACCCAATATTCTAAGAGAAAATGGTGCATGGTATACGTATGTAATTACAATTAGGGAGACACCTTACCGTGTAATTGTAGTCCTTCTGCATGACCATAGAAAAACTGGTTAATCCGAAACAAACATCTATCTTTTATTTCATTTGGTGGTGGGCGGCCATTCTGAAAATAGAACTGCAACCATTGCATGTACTTCAGTCAAAACTAAGTGTTGAAGAAAGCACTTTAAAAATTCATAGGCGATAGACCAGTAACCCAATCAAATGACAAAATAAATGGCACATACAAACAAAATAAGAATTTTAACCAGGTTCGTTTTTCTGTCAAACCTGCGGTATCAACTCTTTTGCTGGCTCGCTCACCAATCTCAAGGGAGAACTTAAAACTGATGGGCCTCTATGTTTTGAAATACGGGGAGAACCAGAAGAACTTCTCGGCGATAGCGGAGGTGTACTGCCAGCAGCAAACATGGAAGGTAACGCATTGCCAGAAGTAGCCTTTGGGCTGTTAGTTGATCCAGACACATTTAATGGTACACCCGCCTTAGCATTGTTAATTAAAGATTTTACCTATATTCAGAGAGAAAATACGGTGAATAAATTTCTCAAACATTTGAACAAACAAAAATCAATGAAGGTGATTATCGTGATACACATCAAAGCTGAACAAAGCCATTCCAAACTGTATCAACTTTTTGAAAGACAAAACTTTGACCTTCTGGAATAACTTCAGAATTCAAAAGCTACCTTGCATACTATAAGTAGAACTAAAAAAATGTACAAGTCTATGCATAATGTGAATTGTTTGTCATATGTGCCGTTTGTGATATCTACAATAACAAACAAACCAACAAAAGACGGGAACACCATTTTCCATAAAGGTATACAAAATACAAGAAAACTAACATGCATTTGATAAAGTAATACCGACGAGATGAATAGTGATAGGGAAAAATAACAAAGCAGAACAAAGATTAACATAACACAATGAAGTGGATGACTCCAATACCACACATAATTTATAAGAGGATAAACCAAACCTTAAAAGTACATCAGCATGAAATAACCACCAAACTGCAATCATCTGCCTAACCGATAACCAGATACCAAATAACATGGCAACCACAGCCTAACTCACCCATATCCTCAACCATTTAACTCTAATAACCAAACAATACCATCATTCCATGTGCTACACACCTCAACCACTTAAACTACACCCTTATGAACAACTCGTGAATTCCTCAAGTCGCTAATTTAAATTATCATACATTCATACTAAGTAAACAATTTATAAACCCTAGTTTAGGCCATATATACACTACAGCTTAACAAACAACTATTTCACTCTATTAAGTGTAAACAAACGATAGTATAGTCCAATATGTCATGCCGTCAACCACTTAGAAACTATATTCTACCAAAAAATTCACCAATTTAAATTATCCTACTACGTAAACAATTTCTAACCCCTACTTTAGGCCATACAACTTAATAAACAGCCACTATTCCACTCTATTCAGGGAAACCCAAAACGATGGCATAGTTCAATACGTTACACCGTCAACCACTTAAACCATATTCTTCTAAACAACTCGAAGCTAAATGAAGCTATCCCGCTATGTAAACAATTTATAAGCCCTAGTTTAGGCCATACAACTTAACAAACAGCAAGTATTTCACTCTATCAAGTGTAAATCAAACGATAGCATAGTCCAATATGTCACACCGTCGACCACTTAAACTACAGAGTCTAGCAAAAAAACTCGACAACGTAACTCGCTAAATAAAACTATCGAAGTAAAAAAGTTTATAAGCTCTAATTTAGGCCATATATACACTACAACTTAACAAACAACAACTATTCAATTCTATTAAGTGTAAACAAACAATAGCATAGTCCAATATGTCACGCCGCCAACCACCTAATCTACATTCTTCCAAAAAACTCGTCAAATACGTGACAAAGTAACTCGCTAATTTATGCCGCGGAGAGTTTCATAGCATTTAGGACACAAAGCTTCGGTTAGCCGCCGTTGACGCTACTTTTTCTTTATTTTACACATTATGATTACAGCTACATCGGCGTTACCAAACACTTTTATAAAACAAGCAATTACCGCTACTACTAGTTTCACCAAACAGATGTAAACAAATTACAAGCCCTAGTTTAGGCAATATATTATATAACAATCACTTAATCTACATTCTTCCAAAAAAAACTCATCAAATACGCGACTCGCTAATTTATTCTACTGTATTCTATTAAGATTTGTTTGCCGCGGAGAGTTTCAGAGAATTTAGGACACAAAGCTTCGGTTAGCCGTTGACGCTACTTTATCTAATGCTACAACTGCGTTACCAAACACTTTTATAAAACAAGCACTAACAAATGATAAGCCCTAGTTTAGGCAATATATTATATATACTATAACTAATAATAAAATGATATGAAATAATTAAATTAAGTATACCAAAGTAGAGGTATCAGGAAGTGAAAGCCACTGGTCAAATAAATTCTCAGCAACATAAGGATTCGATTTAATAGCTAAAGGAGACACTTCATTAAGCTGTAATAAGTCCGGGTCAAGGCTACAACCCGGTTCTTCACCTTTATTGTTATAATCTATATCCATGTTTATTAAACGTGATAACTTCTAGTAATTGGGTGATTTTTTATAAAGTGGGTTTGGAATGAATAAAATTGGGGAGTTTGAGGTGATGATGGATCCCGAAGTGAAATATATGAGTGAATTAAGTGAGGAAGATTGAGATGGAGGAAACGCGTGGGAGTGGAGGAAGCGAAGTGTTTTGTGAGATTTTGGGGGTGTTTGTTTGAGTTCTTTTCTTAACATTTGGGTTTGGGGCTTTCGAAATACCAAATCATTGGTTAATTTTTATTATTATTATTTTATTTATTTATTTTTTTTGGCGGTTTGGTTGGTTTGTATAAATTATATGGGTCCGGTATAGGGTAGAATAAAAATTGATATAAAAAAGTGTATGATTATAATTATTTATGTTTAGATGACAAATTATGGTATGAAAAAATGTATAGATATTTGAATTTTGTTGTGGAAAAAAAGTTGACCCATAGAATAGATTTCATAGACACCAAATTGGTGGGTAATGATTCATTTCATTCCTGGGCTTACTAAACAAACATCTTTAATCACTATGAAACCCATAAACCCATTCTCATATACTCATACCAAATGCACCCTAAAGGCTTACCCCGTTGAATAAAAAGATACAAACATGCGCTAAGCACAACAGTAGCCATGTGCGATCTTTATTATGTGCAAAATCAGCTTTCTTTCTCCAATAACCTACTGACGACTTTTTACCACACTAAGACGACCTACGCTAAAAAAATATACCCCACAAAGATTTATTTTTAATTAATTAACATATACATTTTGTTTGTTCGTGTGCACAAGAATTCGGTCGAGTATACGATCGATTAACCCATTTTCGTGACCGACGAACTACCAGGACCAAGAAGGCACATCAAGGGCGACCTTCATTGTTGTGCTTAGCCTAACCAGTAAACCGCATCTTCTTTTTAACGAGTGCTTAAAGGCACATTTGGTTTGTAGATATGTTTAGGATTTGGATGGGTGTTTGTTTTGTAGAGGGAATGACTATGATTATGGGAATAGGTATGGGTTTAAAAACCCACCACTTTTGGTGGGTTTAAAAACCCATCACTTTTGTTGGGTTTAGAAAATAGTTAGTTTTGAGGGTTTGATATCCATTTTCATGTCACACCCCCAAATACGTTATTTGCAGCGGACAGTGACCCCCGAAGCGATCTTATTCTAGTTGCGGGACGAATTCCGACAGCCAATTGCCAAGATTAATTCAAGTTCCGTGCTGCTCTCTTCAACCAGCTCATGGCTAGATCGATTGGTTTTTGCTCGGGTCGAGGCTGCCACTCAGTCCTAAGACGGATCAAAACTAACTAGAGACAGATATATGATCCACCCGATTAAAGATACAGTTATATTGAATGACCTAAAGTGTCATTCTTAAAAGTACATCGCTTGATTATGTGGGAAACTAGAAGGGGGTTGAATAGTTTACCGACTTTTGGTCTAGCTATAAAAGTTTACTTTGTGAAAAACTTTGATTCGTATGTAAATGAAATCAACTAACACCAATATGAACACAACCTTAAGCTAACACTAACAAGCAATAGAGATAAGTAAAGAGATAGAGATGGAAAGATCAAACCGAGACAAGTGATTTATAGTGGTTCGGTCACGAAGCTCTTCTTCGCCCTACTCCACTCCCCGAGTATCCAACTCGAGAGTTATAAGCACTATGTCAACAACCTCCCTTCAAGCGGAGAAAACCGTACAACGTCGCTTACGTTATTTTCCGACACTAAACTAGATGTCGAGTACTAATCTTAGCTAGTACCAATCTACCAAAATCCACGCGATCCAAACTTCTCACATGATCTACCTGATCCTAACCTTTCACACGATCCTCACACAATCTACACAATCCTCACAATCAACTCAATCTACCTTGATTCACTTAATCAACACTCACACACACTAGCTATAAGAGATCCCAAAGATCACAACACAATCACAATGATCCACACAATATAGCAAATACAAGATTACAACACTTGATGTATATCAAGATACAATCAAGTAAACAGTAGGTAATGCAAGTGCACTACTCAATGACTCTAACACTTTGTGTTCTTTTCTTGACTAGTAAAGGAATGTAGGTGATCTTTGGTTGGATGAAAAAATCACTCTTTAAACAAAAGAAAACTAACTAATGATCTAATAAGTATATCTAGAAACGGAAAATTGTCTAAAAATACATTCAACTTGCCACTTTTTACTATTGTATGCATTGAATTTTATTTTTTTTATTGTATACACAAACTTTGTTAATCTTACTATTGTATACACAAAGTTTGTTAATCTTACTATTATATCAGTACACAAACTTTGTTAAGCTTACTATTGTATCAATAATTAGTGTGTTTAATCACTGTCACGTCATAAAACAGGCGTATTATTAATACAATAGTAAGATTAACAAAATTTGTGTATACAATAGGAAAAAAAGTTCAATGGATACAATAGTAAAAAGTAGCAAGTTGAATGTATTTTTAGAAAATTTTCCCATCTAGAAAAGGAGGATGGAATGCAGAATGTTTAGTGTGAAAAAGGATGGCCAAAAACTGGGAAGTGAGGTGGTATTTATCGAAAATGAAAATTTGACCGTTATGGGGGGATGGTACCACTAAATAGCACACGGTACCACTAAATTTAATGGTACCGTGGTACCGTGCCAGACAAAAATGCTCCTTTTTTATTTTTAGTGGTGAAAGTTTATTTGGGGAAGTTTGGAGCTAATTAGGGGGGGGGGGGGGGGGGAATGGTTGTTAACCATTTTTGAAATTATTTTTCCAAATAAAACAATTATTTAAAATTCAAAAATAATATGTAAAATGTATTTTTGAAAAGAATGTTTTGTCACCTCACAATTTTAGAGTTTAAAACACAGATACACTTCTTATATCATTTGTCTAGTAATCACTTTTTTCGTTCATACCTAGAGTGATTTGCATAGAAATCGGATATTTCGATTAAAAACTTGTTTACGTTAATTTTGACGTAAAATGCTTTCACATTTTGTTATCATCAAAACATAGAGGTATCGAAAGATGGGAATAAAATTTTTAGACATTATTTGCATCAACAATCTCCCCCTTTTTGATGATGACAAAATATAAACCCATTTTAGGTGAAAGATTAATTTTGACAAGTTTTTAATATGAGTTTATATCTCACTTCTCCCCCTTTTTGTCGAAGCAAAAAGACTACTAAGGCTCCCCTTTGATGTATACTCCTTCTCATTTGGAGCATACCAAGGAATCAAGCAATGATTGATGCTACAAAACAAGGTTAGATGACACAAATACAATATCTAACATGTAGCATCCAAAACAAATATCCAACCATAATACTACAAATGAAAAGCTAAACATAAGACAAGTTCATGCATTAATAAGAGAAAATAGTCACACATAAAGTGTGAGTACATCAATTAAGCAAGAAAATAAAAACTACAATAAGAAAATAGTAATCTTTAGTGACTTGAGAGGTCCTAAGATTTGCTTTTAGTCTAAGAGGGATCCTAAGGGTTTATTCATGAGTGCTAAACATAATAATGTTTAGTTGAATGGGCTATTAGGTGGTGGAGATAGTGACATGATTGGTGGTTGTGGGGGTGCCAAGAGATGTTCGACATAGAAGAACATGAAATGAAGTTCATCTCTCAAGGAAAAGATGAGGTTGCGGTTGTGGAGGCAACATAGGCAATTGGCACTATGTATATCAACTGGATGAAGTTGAATGGAAGGGCCCATGATTGGTGAATGAGGTGGTGGTGAGTATGTTGGTGATGGAGTTGGCATAGCAATGTCCAATGGTGTGATAGGTGAGAGTGTGTATTCCATGGATGATGGCATGGTGTTGAAGGATGAGGATGATGAGGATGTTGTCCTAGTAGATGATGATTTGGAAGGAGCATTAGTTGGAGGTGGGGATTTTGGGGTGCATTGGGAAGGTGGTGTTGTGACTTCATCATCTTTGGTAAGGTCAACATAGAGAGGTTTTGATGGTGGCTTAACGGTAATTCTAGTTTTCTTGGAGATGTGATTTGTTGATCCTTGTGCGGAAGCCATGGTGAATGAAAGGTGTGATGATGAGGGTGACGCCTTAAATAAGCAAGAGTGTTGTAATTTGAATTAAAGTTTGTGAGAAAGTCCTATGGTGGTCTAGAGGAATCTTAAGATGCATGAGAGTTTACAAAACATTGCAGGTTTTAGAGGATATGGATGTAGGAATCTAAAGGAAAGGGTAAAAATTCGTCGAGCAGGGAACAGTACCACTAAATACCATACGGTACCGTTAAATTTAATGGTACCGTGGCATGTTTAGTGGTACCGTGACCTGTAGATCACGAATTTTTTCTGTGATGCCTATTTTTGGGCAGCAAGAAGGAGTTTTCTAGGGGGACTATTTGCAGGAAAAGTTAGTGCCTCAAACCACTAAAGACTAATTTGCCAAATAAGTCCAATATTACTCTACTCCTAGCAATCAAAATAAGTCAAACATTTATCTAAAGAGGCTAAGCATGCAATCAAGGAGACAAGGAAAAAGCTATCATCCAACATAACACATGGTTCAAATCATCCAATTGTGGGAAACTACAAGGGTAATAATTAGATGAGATATGCATTTTAAAATCCTAATATGAGATAAGGCTACTAAGCCCTTCCTAACTACTTAAGTCCTTGCTTCACAAGGATCATTAGAACTTCCTCCGGTTCCATCACTGATGAGGCGAAAAATGATCCGTTTTTAGGGGGTCATTTAAGCCGGAATTGGAATTTATTTGATCAAATATTGCTCTAAATCGTTCCTTTTGTGATTTTAGGTACTTTGGGAGTGAATTCTCGAAAAGGAAGCATTTTGGACGTTTTTGGAGCATAAAAGTGAAGAAAACGGCAAAGTCTTGATTTTCCTTGTTGGGAACAGTACCTGACGGCGTCAAGAAGGATTTTATGATGGCGTCAGGAGCAAAATGGATGACAGCCCAGAGAAAACGTGACGGCATCAGAACAAGGGCGTCAAGAGTAAATTTGGTGACGGCCTGGAACAAGAATACACATGACGGCGTCAGATATAGATCTAGGCAGTCCAAGAACTTTATTGGCGGCGAGATGACGGCGTCAGAATTTTACTCTTGACGCCGTCACCTCGTGAAATCTATAAATACTTTTCTAATTTTCATTCATTAAAGAGGAACTTGTGTGGAGAATTCTAGGGCCGAACTTTATAAACCCTAGCTCATTTGTAACAGTGTTTTTAAGGGTTTTCACCCCTTGAAACCCTTCATGTTCAATTGAGATAAGTTTTCTTTCAATTCATTCAATATGTCTATGTGTTGTTTGAATATATCTTATGCTTGTCTTGATTTTAACATGCTAGGCTAGATCTTTTGTGTGTTTGCTTAGATGTAATGAAACCTAGATGTTGATTATGGGTTGATTGCTTGTTTATAGTTGTAATGGATGAATGATTTCAATGTTAGGCTTAAGAAAACTGGCAGATCTCCATTGTGTAACTTGCTTGAACGTCTTAAGAAACATGAACCGATGTGTACTAGGTTTTTATGGTTGTATTTAATGCATGAGCGAATTCTAGTGATCCCATGTTAGGAGCTTCTTGCAGGCTCGACATTGGAGTGAAGTAGGAGCTTATAAAATTGGGGAAGTAAGTACGCCACCCCATGATCGGTATTAAGGAATACAACCCGTCATCCACGCAACTGTAACAAGTAATTAACCTGTAAAAGATATCTAGGGAATAGTGAAATCTAAGTAAACACAATTCTCCCATATATTGTTCACACCACTAGTTTAATTTAGTTTATTTACATTTTTGTTATTTGATTTTGATTGCATCTTAGTTATTGGGTTAGTTGACTAGCAACTAATTCTGCCCACTCTTCCAAAACCCGAGATTTTTACTTGCTTTCATAAAATATAAAAATACAAAAAGAATCATCCCTCACCTCTAGACATAGTTTTTAGGCTTTCTAATCCTAGCGACACTATTCCTGAGTTGAACGATCAATCCCCCGGTACTTGTCACTATACTATACTACAACGATCAGGTACACTGCCTGGTGGGGGTTGTAAGCTTCTTGAGATCCCTCGAGAGGTAAAGCCTGGTGCAATTCCCACGCATCAAGTTTTTGGCGCCGCAACCCGGGGAAATAGTTATTGTCTAGGTTAGGATTTCTTTTTATTAGGTCTACTTGCTAGATTCCTTTCTAGTAAGATTTTATTTTTATTTTTAGGTTTTCTTTAGTCTATCTTATTTCTTTGTGTCTTTTGTTCGTAATCTTTACCATCCGACATCATGGAAGGTGGTAACACCTTTGAACCCATCAACCAACCACAACAAGACCACCCACAAAACCCACCACTAGCTAACCAACCTCTTAGGCCCCGAACCCTAGGAGAGTACTCCCGACCTAGCCGCCAAGGCTATCTTAACACCATTGAGCTCACCCAAGGAGCCAATGTGTCACCCTTGCGATCCGACACCATCCGGTTGGTGCAAAGCGGATGTGCATTCCATGAACTTCGTTCCGAAGATCCAAACCAACATCTCAAGGACTTCCTTAAAATCGTAGATTCTATAGACCTTGATGTTACAACTAGAGAGTCAACCCGATTACGCCTATTCCAATTCTCTCTACGTGATCAAGCTAGTCAATGGCTTGAACGTTTACCCGCGGGATCCATCACCTCATGGGATAATCTCACAACTCGTTTCCTTGCCCAATTTTTCCCACCGGGGAGAACTACCAAGCTTAGAAATGATATCTTGATGTTCCAACAACGTCAAGGTGAAACTCTATATGAAGCATGGACTCGTTTCAAGGACTTACTCCAAAAAGTCCCTCATCATGGTATAGATCTTTGGCTCCAAGTCCAAATCTTCTATGACCATATCGATCTCTCCACAAGGCGAACCATTGACCAATCGGCCTGCGGTAAGCTACGTCATCTAAGTGCGAAAGAATCATGGGAACTCATAGAAGATCTTGCTCTCTATGACAACGAAAGTTGGAATGATGCCCGTGATTTGAACAAAACGGTCAAGGCAATATCTTTGCCTTCGAACAGTTCTAGCACTCCCGACCGTAGGATCATGGAACTTGAAGGTCGAGTCAAGTTTCTCATGAAATCTTACGAATATCCTAAGCCTCTAAGCCAAGTGAGCAAAATCGCTTCTTCATGTAAATTGTGTAATGGCCCTCACGAAACTCATAACTGCATAGAGCTTCCAAAACGTGCTTATAATGAATTCACATTGTCACACTGATTGGTCCCGAAACGGTCAGATATTATTGACCAAGGTCAATAAGTCAAAGACAGCCCCGTTCCAATTCTCCGGTGATAGTATAGTGTGTCCCCGGGTCGTTAAGTCCTAGCGAGATTGAAATGATGTTTTTGGAAATCATTTTTGGGAATGAGTGGCACTGAGGACAGTAGCCAAGATGATTGGGAATTGATTTTGCTACTGATATTTTGGTATTTGCACAATGATATAATATTTACAAATAATAGATATACAGACATATGCACAAATTCACAATTGGGAATCAGATAACAGACAGAAAAGTGGGTTTTGACAAATTACAAACTACAGGGGTTGCAAGTGAACTTTTTGAAACTTAAAATTAAAAGAAAATTTAAAATGAAAATGAAATTATAAAAATGATTATTTTAATATTTAAATATTATTTAATTAATAAAACTATTTAAAATCTAATTTAAACCTAATTTTAATTAACTAAAAATGATAAGGATTACAAATTAACCTAAAAATTTGCAAAAATAATTTCTAAACCTTAAAATGAACTTGAAGAAAGTATAAAAATTAAAAATAAATATTTTTGTCTTTTTATGAGTTTTATATTAATTAAAAACTAATTAACTTAATTAAACAAATTAAACTATTTTAAATTACTAATAATACCTAGATGACTTAGAAATTTATGGAAAAATTTAAAAAACTATTTAACCATCACAGGAATCCTACAAAAGTATAAAAAACTTCTAAAAATTATTTTTAGACTAATTCACTAATTATTTACCTTTTAATTAATTTGAATCAAATTTAAATAATTTAAAAAAGAAAAATGGAAAATGAACAGTAGAAATTAAAATTACATTTTCTTAAAGTTTTAACTAATTTATAAAACTTAGAAAAATTATAAAAAACTACTGTTGTTAATTAAAATTTAAGAAAACTAATTAATTACTAATATTACCTAATTAATTATTTAAACTACTTTTAAATCTAATAAATAGTAAACTGATTAGGAAAAATCTAAGAAAATTATTTTAAATACTTAAAGGTATAAGAAAATTAAGAAAATTATAAAAATGACTAAGTGCTTATTAATAAGCTGAAAAGAAAAATGAAAAAGATAGATTCTATTAAATAGAAGCTATTACTAATTTTATGTTTGCTTTTTTTTGGTGGTTTTCTTTTTGACAGCTAATAATAAGATGAAAATAGGAAACTTTTGTGAAACAACTTTTATTTTAGCTTAAAAATAAGCTGTGTGCACCCCCTTGACCAAGACAGTTTGACTTTCTTTGACCAAATAGGAAAATAAGCTCAAATGATTATATGTGGGATCCACAATGATAAAACTTGATTCAATTAAGCACAAGGGACTTAAATAAGCTAGAAACAACAAGCTATAAGCACTGTTAAGCTAAAAAGAATCAAAATAAGCACTTGATGATTTGAGCTAAACTCAAAAATGGGACAAACTTAAGCAATGATTCCAGGTGGGGTCCACTGGTTCCTAGGTCAAACTAATGGTCAAACTTTGAAGCCTGGTAGGAGGGGGGTTGGGAAAACCCAAGGTGGATCACTGGGACCCACTGAGGTGGCCTACAACAACCACCAAAGATGGTGGTGTTGTGGTAGTTTGCTGATGCAGGGGAGGTCAGTCCCCCTGCAAGTGTGTTTGGCTAGGTGTGGGGTCCACAATAAAATTCACAAAAATGTAACAACACAAGGAATCAAGAGTTCTACTGGTATATTATTCACCTAACAATTTTCAAATCCTAAAACCAATCACAAAAATCAAGAAAATTCATGCCATTTTGAGGATTTCTGACTTAATCACCTTTTGACTTTTTGAGAAAACTTTGCAAATTGACTTTGGTGAGTTTTGCTTGATCCTAAGTAACTGAAAATGTGTTAATAGGCTAAACTAAGGTTGAATTAGGCTGAAATAACACTCTGTGCTAGGTTATGAAGAACCTTTGAACTCCAATTCCCACACAGTTAACTGTGTGGGTTAGATCTCTGTGATTTTGACTTTAGAACAAAACATCACTTGTTTTTATGCTCAAAATGGTATACTGAGTACTTATGAATGCTACATAAACCAATTTGAACCAACAAAACACAGAGATCAATGATGAACTTCACTAATCCAAACACTCCTATATTTGTTGTCTGTTTGTGTTTTTCAAAGAGTGTGAGGGTTTAGACCACAATCAACATTCAGTGAACATGCATTATCACTAAACAACACCCAATTAACTGAAATCAACAACAAATACCAACTAGTATCAGCAGATTCCTAAGTTCACAATTATTTGCTAATATAGAAAGAAAGACTACACAGATTTAATACTTAAAACAATAAACTGAGATCAATCAAACTACAAATCACTAAACCTACTCAGATAAATACTAAGCATAAGTCAAACAAAGATATACTAGACAAACAGATCACAAGCTAATGTTTTAGAGGAAAATCAAAAATAAGCCAAACTTACAAACTACCCTTAGCATGAACAAAGGGTTTTCCACAGAAGCCTATCTTTAGATAGGCTTATCCACTTCCAAGCTTGCTCTCCATTGCTTCAGAATACCAGAAATTAATCTCAAACAAACCACAGTTGACTTATGTTGACTATTTTTATATTTTTGATTTTTATTACACTAATGCTGGTTTTTATGGTCTCTACAAGCTTTATCAAGCTTAAGGGAACCTATGTGATCCTAAAAGTCCATGATCATTGATACAATTGACAACTTGAAGTTATTGAGAAATTCAGAAAGATGAGTAAATTGCATTAACAAAAACAGAACTGGAACTTGGATTTTCATAACTTCAAAAGATTTAGAGTACAACTAGACAGCTGATTACAATGTTTCAAAGATAAAAGTTACACTAGAATTTGCTAGAAAATACATTCGACACTAAAAACTAATAATAAAACTACTACTCTCTCCCAGCTCCATCTCTTTCCTTTTATAGCTTGAATTAGGGTTTCCCAAAGCCCTCTGAGCAAATCCCATCAGCAATCTGAGCCATTGGATGACTGAAACCAATCTCAGCCGTTCAAATCTTTTTCGCGCCAAAAAATGATCAGAGCAATTTGACTGATAGCGTGTAGGGGGAAGCATTTATTGTGGGTTGTCTTGTTAGGTGAGGGTGGTGGGGTGGTGATGATGTATTTAATGCAAGTGGAGGGGTGGTGGAGTTTGGCAGGTTGTGAGGAAGGGTGGAAGGAGAAGGCTGGGGGTGGTGTTTGACTGGGTTGACCAAGGGTTAATGGTTTGACCCTGGTTTTATAAAACGGGGGTGTTTGGGCTTTTTGTGGTGTGAGCCAAAAAAAGAGATGGCTTTGGTGGAGTTTGGATTGGATTATGATTTGGTTTTGGGTAATAATATTTAAGGGTCCGGTTTGGTTATATGTATCACAAGGACCTTTTTTTGTAATTTGCCGAAAGTTTGGGGGTATAATTTGGCATTCTTCCAAAGTCTTTCCAAGGGTATTTTATGCCATATGATGAATAGTGTGAGGACCAAAACTGATTTTTCCATTTTAAACTTCTTAGGGACTAAATCTGCCAAACTTTCAAACTTCAGGGACCAAATGTGTAATTTCACCAAACTTTTCCAATCAAGGACCAATCCTACCATATGAGATTAGTACAAGGACAAAATTTGTTTTTCTCAAAGTTTTAATATCCCAGGGACCATTTTTGACAATTTTCCAAACTTCAAGGACTAAACTTGACATTTTGTGAAACTTTGCACCAAAGGACTAATTATGTAACTTTTTGATTTAAAAGGACCTTTGGTGACTTTTTCAAGTTTTTAGAACAACCAGGGACTAGACTTGACAATTTTTGAAAGTTGAGGGACTGAAACTGCCAATTATGCAAATTTTGTACGTTTTTCGTCTGTTTTTGATTATTTTGCATTTGAAACATATAAAACACATTCCTGGGATATTTTCACTATTTTGATTCAATATTGAGTGTTTTTAAATGTTTTGACAGCTCAGAAAAGGTAAAAATGATGAGTATTTACACACTCATCAATCCCTCACACTAAAACATTGCTAGTCCCTAGCAATCTTTTGAGAAAAACTTGATGGATTCGAAAAAACTCTTTACCAAAAGCCATCACTTCTGGAGTAGCCAGATGTAAGAACTGTGGCACACCTGATAACCGTGTGATTTTGAGCAAACCACCAGCTGTCAACAGATTTGATTAGTCTTTACCAAAAACCGTTTGCTTCTGGACTAGCCAACTCTTGATGGACTAAGTCAACATCTTGGTGAGCTGATTACCAATTATGGATTTTCCACGGCCTTTACCACAAGCCATAATCTTGCGGGCTAGCCAACTCATTCGCTTAATGGGATATGGCGAGTTGATTTACCATACAATTTTT